>JAPXFQ010001544.1:0-73042 GCA_028564705.1 Apricaphanius iberus
AGGAGCCTAGATTATATTTTGTTCTGTAAATAGTTTATTGGTTTGCTATCATTTCTACTTGGTTTCTTAATTAGTTAATGTTACAATTTGTTTGATAACTTTTTGGTAATTTTGTTATGGTTTTTGGTTAATGGTTATTTTGGCTATATTTGCTTTTCTCCATACTATTTGGTTAAGTATTAGTTTTCATAATCATTACTTTAGTTTTGTTATATTTTGTTGGGTTATGGCTCACTTATTATGACGCGGCACACTGTGGTGCATTATGGGAAAAGCGACTCACAGAATGGAGCCAAACAGTTTTTTGACCTCTGCTCTGCTACCCTTTTTTGTAATCCCCTGTTTACCATATAATGTCTGATTTTCTATACTCACTAAAGAGTTTTTAAACTGCACATTTTTGGTCTCCTGGATTTTATTGATGACGGTGTCGGATTACCAAACAATGGAAAGGAGGAAGGGCGCAGCGAGTCAAGCTGGCTTCATCAAACTTTAAGAACCTACAATTAGTCAAAAAACTGCTCCAAATGGATTACTGGACAATGGAAATACCCGACAAACAGATGAGTATAAGTGGATCGTGAACTTTTGTGTCAAAGCGTGGGTTTGATGGCAAAAACGCAGAGAGAGCAACTCTTTGTTTGTGGCTGCTAACCTGGACCACGCATGCAGCGCGACTGTCACGCATGAGTGAATAACCTGGATAAAAGCCAGTTTTTGGATTTTCTGGCCATATCTGTGGATTATTCATTCCTTCCAAATTTGTGGATTATTATTGTGAAAAAAGAACCATCAAAATGTCGGAGGATCTGGAGCAAATTGAAAAAAAACGGACAATAAAGTGGACCGAGAAGGCTATGGAGGACTACAAAACAAGGTACTTAAATGCACGCAAACAAAAGTTGTCTCAAATATCAAGAATGATTAATCACCTTGATGAATTAATGAAAACGGATGAAAATGCAGATGTTGTGAAAAACAAAGTACGTGTGGATTATCACAATTTGCATCAAGAGTTCTGTGAAATAAATGCGAAGCTTAAGAGCTATATGTCCGAAGAGGATTATGTGGAGGATCAAAATAAATGGTTTGAACCTAAAAACAAGCACATAAATGACTACTTTTGGAAATGTGAGAACTGGATGTTGAATGTTTTGAAACCAGTGGAACAAACTGACCAAGCAGCGGTGGGTGTGCTTGGCGCGGAGGCAGCCGCACCAGCGTCCACGGTCGAGGTCAGATCTTTACGCGCTGACCAAGGGGACAGAAAATCGACAGGGAGCAGAGCGCTAAGTCCGCGTTCGGGCTCATCATATGAAAGCCGTAGTTCAACATCTTCGATCAGGATAAAGGCAGAGCTGAAACGTGCGACATTAAAGGTAAAGGCTGCTGCACTACAAGGAAAGTTGGCTATTGAAAAAGAACAAGCTGAAATAATGGCGCAAGAAAAGTTGAGAGCTGTGGAATTTGAGACGCAACAGAGACGACAAGAGGCGGAAATTAAAGCAAAAAAAGAAATGCATGACATTCAAACCGCACTGGCCGAGTCGGACGCTAAAATGGAAGTGTTGCAGAAATACAACTCACAGTGTACACACGCTCGTTCTGACTTTAGCAGTGATGGTGATGATAATGAGGATGATGATGGTGTGAACGATGATGGACATGTATTAGCAACTAATAATTTAGCAGCGCAGCCAATGGAAAGGCAACAACCGCTGCCACCTGGTGGATTAGAAATGAACAACATGCAAGGACAAATACCACCTGTATCCCAGTTTTCATCTAGGCATGTTTCACCAGCCCCCAATGTTTCACCAGCACCCAATGTTTCACCAGCACCCAATCCTAGAAACACACCACCACTACCACCAGTCATGCCACCAAGACCCTCAACAGCCCTTAACCTGGAATTAGCTGAAAGGCCAGCCTTTGACAGCTTGTGCAAAGCCGTAAGTCAACAGGCCAATGTTACTGAATATTTAATGAAAAATCACAAAGCCACTATGCTTCCTGAAATAAAAATCTCAACCTTCAGCGGTGAACCTCTTCAATTTCAGACTTTCATCAGATCCATTGAACACAGCATTGAAGGCCGCACAAGTGATGCATCTGACCGATTGTAATTTCTTTTGCAATACACCAGTGGTCAACCACATGAACTGGTAAAAAGCTGCATTCACATGGAACCAACAGCTGGATATACCAAAGCAAAGACATTGCTAAAAGAGTTTTTTGGAGATGATTTTAAAATTGCAGATGCCTATATGAGAGAAATAATGGTTTGGCCAACAATTAAGTCAGAAGATGGCGCTGCACTTCATTCTTTTGCACTGTTTCTCACCGGATGCTACAATGCCATGTCAGATATAACTTACCTGGAAGATTTGGACAGCACTACAAACATCAAGTTGCTGCTAAGCAAAATTCCTTACAAACTTAAAGAAACTTGGAGAAGATATGCATGTGATTTGCAAGACAGAACTAAAAGGAGAGTTAAATTTAAGGATTTTGTGGATTTTATTACAAAACAAGCCAAATACATGATACATCCACTTTATGGAAACATAAAAGAAACAAATAGTGAATATGTACCCTTCAATCAAAGATCAAAGTCATGGGTCCAAGATCCACCAAAGTCCAAGAGAGTCTTCAGTACAGCTGTTGTTTCTTCTTTGGTGAAAAACAAAGACAATAAAACAAGCACATCACAAAATAAAGTGTCATACATACCTGCGGATGCAAATGTTAAACCTTGTGCTTACTGTAAAGGAGAGCATCACAGTCTCACAATCTGTAGAAAGCTCAAAGACAAGTCCCACAAAGAAAAAATTGACTTTTTGAGGCGCAGAGGTTTATGTTTTGCCTGTCTGAGACATGGACATATGGCCAATAGCTGTAAAGAAAGGGCATCTTGTCAAGAGTGTTCAGGACCACACCCAACTTTGTTGCATATGAATTTTAGACCAAAAGAATCACAGACTACAGATGGAAGCCATGAGCAGCAAACAGTGTCAAGTGCTCTGGTACAGACTATGGAGACTAATCACCACAATGGGGCCGGTAGAGAAGACTGTACACTCCCTATTGTGCCAGTGTGTGTGAAAGCTGTGAAAGGGACAAAAGTAGTGACTACCTATGCATTTTTGGATCCTGGAAGCACAGCTACTTTTACCACAGAGTCTCTGATAAGTGAACTGAATATGAATGGACATAACACAAGTATTTTGATCAGGACAATGGGAAAAGAATCCGTTGTTAATACTTGTATTTTGAACGGACTGGAAATTAGCAGTTTGGATAGAGAGCACTTCATCCATTTGTCCGAAGTTTACTCACAAAAGTTGATTCCAGTAAGCAAAGAGAACATCCCTCGCCAAGAAGATGTGAATAATTTGTCCCATTTGAAAGAAGTGAAGATCCCTGTTATACAAGCCAACATTGGACTGCTCATCGGAGCAAATGTACCCAAAGCTATGGAACCACTTCAAGTGGTAAAAAGTGTGGATAATGGACCATACGCTGTGAGGACAATACTAGGCTGGACAATAAACGGGCCGTTGCGAGGTGGAAGAGAGACTAAACATGCTGATACATGGACTAAAGTGACTGTAAACAGGATTTCAGTTGCCAGGTTGGATGAGTTGTGGCAGCTTCAGTTTAAACAGGATTTCCCTGATGCTGGACAAAATGAGGAGCTTGAGATGTCAAAGGATGATCATCAGTTTATTTCCATGGTGTCTCGATCTGCGGAGCAGAAAAATGGACATTACAGTGTTTGTCTCCCAGTCAAAAATGAATTTCTGCAAATGCCAAATAATCGATCAGTGACAGAGCAACGTGCACTGGATCTAAAGAAGAGATTTTCCAAAGATGACTGCTACTACAAAGAATATGTGGCATTTATGGATAACATCTTGGATAAAGGCTATGCAGTGGAGATTAGAAACACCGAAAATGCAACACCTGCTGGTCGAATATGGTACTTACCTCATCATGGAGTCAGACATCCTGTTAAACAAAAACTGCGCGTTGTTTTTGATTCTGGAGCTAGTTTTCAAGGAACATCTCTGAATAAAGAATTGCTGCAAGGACCAGATCTGACAAGCTCATTAGTTGGAGTGCTTTTGAGATTTCTTCAGGAAACTATTGCCATGATGGCTGATGTGGAGGCCATGTTTTATCAAGTACGAGTGAGTGATGATTACACCGACCTCCTCAGATTTCTCTGGTGGCCTCATGGTGATTACAGTAAAGAGCTGGTGGATTACAAGATGTTGGTACACATTTTTGGAGCTACATCATCACCAAGTGTAGCAACTTTTGCAATGCAAAAATGTGCAACTGATTTTGGAGCTGAGTTCGGCCAAGAAGCAACAAAAACAGTTTTCAAGAATTTTTAGGTGGATGACTGCATTAAGTCTGTTAAGGATGAAGACAGTGCTGTTTTGCTTGCTGCTGCTTTGACTGAAATGCTGGCAAATGGAGGCTTCAAGCTGACAAAGTGGTCCAGTAACAGCCGAACACTGCTTAATACAATACCAGCAAATGAACGAGCGACTGGATTTCAGGATTTGGATTTGGACAAAGATTACTTACCAGTTGAGAGAGCTCTAGGAATACAATGGTGTGCAGAAACGGATCAGTCTGTTAAAATCAATCTGAAAGAACGTCCACACACCAGAAGAGGATTGCTTTCCCTGGTTAGTTCCATTTTTGATCCATTGGGTTTGCTCGCTCCTGTCATTTTACCAGCGAAGAGACTTCTTCAGGAGTTATGTCGTCTGAAATATTCCTGGGATGATGAGCTACCAGAAAACCTCATCAAAGGTTGGAAAAAGTGGCTTTCTGGCCTCAAGCTGCTGGAAGGATTTGGAGTGGCTAGATGCATCAAAACTAAACACTTTGGTACACCAGTCTCTGCACAGCTTCACCATTTTGCTGATGCAAGTGAAGACGCTTATGGCACGACAAGCTACCTGGTGCTGCACAACGACACTGGTGATGCACAGTCCACTCTGTTGATTGCCAGAGCTAGAGTTGCCCCCCTGAAAACGCCTACTATCCCAAGGCTGGAGCTCACAGCTGCTGCGGTTGCAGTAAAGATGGACAAGCTGTTGAGAAAAGAGCTGGAGTTGGAGCTAAAAGACTCAGTATTTTTGGTCTGACAGTACAGCAGTCATTAAGTACTTAAACAGTGAAACATCTAGATTCAAAACTTTTGTGGCGAACCGTGTTAAAGCCATCCTGCAGTACTCACAACCGTGTCAGTGGAGGTATGTGAATTCCATCTCTAACCCTGCTGATTGTGTCTCCAGAGGACTCACAGCAGAGGCCTTCCTGCAGTGTGAAAATTGGCTGTCTGGACCAAACTTTATTTTCCAGTCACCTGATCTGTGGCCCATAAATCCCGATCCCACAGTTTTGGTTTGTGAAGACATGGAGGTGAAGAGAGTGGCTCAAATGCACGCGGTTCAGGTTCAACTCAGCAATGCGACAGACAAATTGATGCTTAACTTTTCTTCCTGGATCAAGTTGAAGCGAGCTGTTGCATGGTTTCTTAAGCTGAAAACGCTGTTGATGGAGCTGAGGATGAAAAGAAAGGATACGTTGACTTCCAATAATGAACAAAAAAGGATGGATGTGAGAGCAAAATTCAAAGGATATCACTTGACTTATGCTGATTTGGATGAATCTGAAACAGAAATTGTGAAATATTCCCAAATTCAGTACTTTGAAGAGGACATGATAATGTTAAAAGAATATAGCAGCGTCAAGAGGAGTAGCCCACTACACAAATTAAGTCCAGTGCTTCAAGATGGAGTGATGAGAGTGGGTGGAAGATTGAGTCGATCAGCAATGCCAGCTGAATCTAAGCAGCCAGTGATTCTGCCCAAGCAGTCGCATGTTGCCTCTCTTGTGCTGAGAAACGTTCATGAAATTACAGCTCATGCAGGCAGAAATCACATGTTGGCTAAACTAAGAGAGAAGTTTTGGATTCCCAGAGCAGGTGGAGCTATCAGGAAGTTGCTCTCAAAATGCATTGCCTGCAGAAGGCTCCATGGCTCAGCTGGGAAGCAACTGATGGCTGACTTACCTGAATGCAGGTTGCTGGCTGACGATCCGCCCTTTACCAGAGTTGGGATGGATTACTTTGGTCCTTTCCTGGTGCGAAGAGGAAGAGCCCAAGTAAAAAGATATGGAGTCATCTTCATATGTCTTGCTGTGAGAGCTGTCCATCTGGAAGTCGCATCTTCTTTAGACACAGATGCATGTCTTAATGCAATAAGGAGGTTTGTGGCAAGACGAGGACAAGTGAAGGAGATGTACTCTGACAATGGCACTAATCTGAAAGCAGTGGATGTGGAGTTGAAACAAGCTATTCAGCAATGGAACAGCAGCCAAATTACAAAAAATCTGCAACAAAGGGGCATTGCATGGCATTTTAACCCACCAGCAGGCTCGCACCATGGTGGCTGTTGGGAAAGGTTGATACGCTCTATAAGAAAGATTCTGAATATGACATTGAAAGAACAAGTTTTGGAAGAAGAAGGCCTTTATACGCTGTTATGTGAAGCAGAAGCGGTCATCAACAGCAGACCTATTACAAGAGCTTCTTCAGATTTGCATGATTTGGAGGCCCTAACACCTAATCACTTGCTTTTGCTCAAAACCAAACCATCGTTACCCCCTGGTGTTTTCAGTAAGGAGGATCAATACGCAAGAAGAAGATGGAAACAAGTCCAGTACCTGTCAGATATCTTCTGGAAGCGCTGGTGTAAAGAATACCTCACACAGCTACAGGAACGCCAAAGGTGGTCCACAACTGGAAGAAATCTTCATGTGGGTGATGTGGTGATGATTGTGGATGAGACCTCGCCCAGAAGCTCATGGCCGCTTGGAAGAGTGGTGGAGACTTTTCCTGACAGAAAAGGTCTAGTCCGGCAAGTTAAAGTCAAGACCAAGACCTCTGAGCTGCTACGGCCAGTGACAAAACTGTGTTTACTACAAGAGACTGAATAGACATGAACTCTAAAACCTGATTAGACTCCTTGGACTATCTACGTTTGAGGCTCCCTTTAAGGAATTAATCTGTTTTGGTAATTGTTACAGTAAACTTGCTAACAATTAGGGGCCGGTAATGTAGGAGCCTAGATTATATTTCGTTCTGTAAATAGTTTATTGGTTTGCTATCATTTCTACTTGGTTCCAATTAGTTAATGTTACAATTTGTTTGATAACTTTTGGTAATTTTGTTTCGGTTTTTGGTTAATGGTTATTTTTGTTATATTTGCTTTCTCCATACTATTTGGTTAAGTATTAGTTTTCATAATTATTACTTTAGTTTTGTTATATTTTGTTGGGTTATGGCTCACTATTTATGACGCGGCACACTGTGGTGCATTATGGGGAAAGCGACTCACAGAATGGAGCCAAAAAGTTTTTTGACCTCTGCTCTGCTACCCTTTTTTGTAATCCCCCGTTTACCATGTAATGTCTGATTTTCTATACTCACTAAAGAGTTTTTAAATTGCACATTTTTGGTCTCCTGGATTTTATTGATGACGGTGTCGGATTACCAAACAATGGAAAGGAGGAAGGGCGCAGCGAGTCAAGCTGGCTTCATCAAACTTTAAGAAACTACACCCCTGATAGTCTTGAGATTTCATTGTACCCTGCACAGATTCAAGACACCCTGTGTCAGATGCAGCAAATCAGCCCCAGAACATAACCAAGCCTCCCCCATGTTTCACAGTAGGGACCGTGTTCTTTTCTAGATATGCTTCATTTTTCCGTCTGTGAACATAGAGCTGATGTGCCTTGGCAAAAAATTAAGTTTTTGTCTCATCTGTCCACAGGACATTCTCCCAGAAGCTTTGTGGCTCGTCAGCATGTAGTTTGGCATATTCCAGTTTTTTTTTTTTTATGATTTGTCCCCTGGCTCAAACAGCGAAGGATGTTCCGATCTGACACTGATGTTCCTTGAGCATAAAGTTCAGCTTGGATCTATTTTGAAGTCTTTCTAGGCTCTTTTGTTACCATTTGGATTATCCGTCTCTTTGATCTGTCATCAATTTTCCTCCTGCAGCCACGTCCAGGGAGGTTGGCTACAGTCCTGTTCCAGTCTCTGGGCATCTAGCTGTTTGGGGATGGTCTTATAGCCTTTACAGTTAACATGCTTGTCTATGATTTTCTTTCTCATCTCCTGAGACAACTCTTTCCTTTGCTTCCTCTGGTTTATATTGAGTGTGGTACACACCACGTCACCAAACAACACAGTGACTACCTGGAGTCCTATATATAGGCCCACTGAGTGATTACAGGATTGTAGACACCTAGGATGCTGATTAGTGGACATACCTTGGATTAACATGTCCCTTTGGTCACATTATTTTCATTCTTTTCTAGGGGTACCATCATTTTTGTCCAGGCCTGTTTCATGCATTTATTTTTTAAATAATTCCGTTGAAGCATGGATGAAAAGCAATGTCTGACTTTCATTGGTCAACCTCTATATATTTTTTATTTTTTATTACTTTTGTCAGATTAAAGTTATTTCTGTGACCATTATGAGTTTTTCTTTTATTTAATGAAGGGTACCAACAATTTTGTCCACGTCTGTATATATATACAGCTCTTAACAAGCAAATCTAACTTGTCTGACATAGACTGAGGTTACCTTATTAGGATTAACCAGGTTAAAATATTAATATACAGGAGAAATCCTTCCCTTCCTAGCTTACTCCATTTTCTCACTCTCTCCTGGGACACACTTGCCGCATGTTTAAATGTTTTGAACGTGCAACATGTGGTTTGTTTTTTTTTTCACTTAGCTTTCATTGCAGTAAAATGACCGTGGCCACACATTCTATGCGTAGCGCGCGAGGCAGAACTTGAGGTAATTATGTGCCCAACCTGATATATAACCAATCTTATCTTTTGACGTGCGCGTCGAGCGTCTTGTCTCCCAGAGGAAATAGGCTACATTTAACTTCTCCTTTGTAGCGCGCAAAAACGCAGCATGTGTGGCAGGTCTCGCGTTGCGCAGCACTGTGGTTATGCGGGGGCTTGCGCGTGTCCACGTAAACGCAAAATGTGTTCCAGTCTCTTAAACCTTCAAACTATCTGTTTCTTTACTCACCAGGCCCGGCGTCAGGGGGTCAATTAGGGGGGCAATCCCCCCCTGTCCGTATCTCCTTGCACCCCCCATTGGCTGTCAGAGTGGTAATGATTTTTGGTGTGGTGTGCGATTGTAATTGCTGTTGGTTGGACAACTGGTTTTCACGTGTATATTAACTGAAATGTGTGCGTGTCCAAGTAATAGTAGACCATATAGATTAAGTACAGTAAGCATATGTATGCGCAGATCTTTGGTACAATCCAATCAACCAAAGCCCCCCCCACCTCATTGCATACCCCAGTCACAATATGGTTCTGGAGCCGGGGCTGCACAAAACTATTTCAAAACTCTATAAACTTTAACCAAACTCTCCTATCAAAACTATTAAAACTCAATTCGAACTCCAAACTGATTGCAACTCTCCTACACAAACCCACATTTTGAATGGCGCCTGAGTGACTTATGTTGCTGTCAAACCACTCAGCAAACGCTGAACCGCTTCCCGAAGCAGTCATGTGGTACAGGCGGGCAGCGGGGTATGGAAAGCCAGCTAGGACAATTACACGTGAAATTTCACGTGTCTTTCACACGTATACAACACGTATACAACGCGCAAACAACACACATTCAACGCGTTCAGGACGTGCAAACAACATCTACTTCACGTGTTGGGTTATGTCGCTGCTGATTGGCTGACAAAACTTTTGCATAATCCATTACAACAAGAAGGAAAAGGGGGGAGCTCAGCAGATCACAGTAGGCTGCAGATAACCCTGCTTTTGTCTGCTAGAATCTCCTGAAGGTAATATTTAGCAGATACTTGGGGAAAGTTGCAGAAATAATTTTTGGGGGGCCAGAATCCATACCCTCGGTTCTAACAAACTGTGACTGTTGGGGAAGCTTTCAGCTTGATAGTAAATCCCTGGTTGCTTTTAATATATATCTTGCTGCTTTGGAAGAGTGGTTAACAGAAAGGATTGGGCATCTATTGAGTAAATGTTCAAAACCTGCCCATGCAGTCAGGGGCAAGGTGAGCATACACTTTACTTATGGCTCATTTCTAGGCCATTTTCAGCCATGCAGCACTTTTTGCGAATTGTTTATCTTCAAATATTGCATTTGTTGTGCATGGATCCTGCCAGGCTGCATAGCTTGCTACAAAACTGTTATTTGTAAACATCTACATTTATAGCAAACGTTCCTGCAGGAACCCAAAACAAAATACTTAATTCCCCATGGGAATCAACGAAGTGTGTAGTAATAAGTGGGACAGACAGGAGTCATACCATCCATATCCAAATTGCTAGCAGACGGTGTTAAGCACTCTACCAACTGAGTAACTGTAACTTTTGCACTAAAATAGGAGAATAGGATTTTGGATACTGATGCTGAAAATCTTGGTAGGAGAACACAGACGGTGTATGGGAGAATTTGCAGGCTTCTAAGCCATAAATTGGCGTGGCTTTTTAATTTCTAAACACTTGGCTTGAGCCTGGGTAAACATGAGCCACAGGAGCTTCTAGGATGGCATCTGTTTCCTATCAAGTCGAGTGAGTATGTTCGTGTATGTGTGTCTCTGACATGCACACACACCACACACACCTGTAATGCATGCAAACGTTATAAAAGTCTGGATATGTTAAGATTAGGGGAGTTTTTTGGGGGGTAATTGAGAGGAAATTTGACCTGTGACACTGCCTTCAACCTGTTCAGAAAAAAGGTATCTGTGCCATATGTGAATAAAAACACAATTTAGGCTTTACAGTTTCAATTCTAAGGTTTCGGACTGTGTCTTTAAATGTTTTGCATGTAATACTGGAACCAAAAAGATAATGAAGCTTTACACTGTTTGCAGAAAAACCTCCAACTACTGCCCCACCTAGCACCACCCCCACCTTCAGAGCCCTGCCTCCTCCCAGAGTCTTCCGCTACATCAGACTACTCTGCCACCTGATGGTGCTTTGTCCGTACTCCATCTCCAACTCGTCCTGTCTTTGTATCGCCAGAAAACTCTGAATCATCCACTGACCTGTCAGTCAGTCGACCAATAAGTTCATTGCTTTCCTATAAAAACGTTGTCTGAATTCAGTTAAAGTTCCGCCAGTGTCGATGGAGATGACATCATTCTTCAATGCTAGGCAGGGATTGGATGATGAATACAATGATGTCACTACTACTGTGATCACAGCGGATTACTTCTGAAATAAATTGTTCTACGAAGTAAAAGAAATGAGAGATCACGACTGAATGGTAACAAACATTTTTCAAAACACACACACAAATATCTTGGAACTGTTTTTGCTACATTTACCACATTTATCAGCTGACTGGTCTGGGAGTGTTGTCAATAAATGATACAACAAATGAAAGCAGCAACAAGTCAGATGACGCTCTGAGTAACACTGCAGAGCGCAGTAGAAACTGTCACTAGGTAGGAAATAACATCTGAGAAAATACCTAATGTTGCCTTAAAAAAAGAACATTGATTGGCGGTGCGTCAATCCGTCAAAACGGAGTAGTATAAGCTAGGCTTTACACCGGTTCCACATTACAGTAACACAGATAATCTAACGTTACCGCTCCAGATAACTTGGCAATCATCACAGATCCCCCATTTACTCATAATAATGACTGCAAACAGGCCACAACTGAAGCTAACGGGCTATTGTTGCTAACTAAAACCCACACAAACGTCCTAAGCTTATGATAACTGCTCGTTACAACCGTTCAACATTTGCTGTTTATTTTCTCATTTACTGAGTATCAAGAACATCAGCAGGATGAGGAGAAAAGACTTATCAGTAGCTGAACTGCTTAACTCGAGGATCACAGAAAACCACTCATGTCAGTAGCAACGCGAGACCATGAATGTGAACTTGTGATATGACCATGTAACCTTTATTAAGTAAGGCAAGTTTATTTGTAGAGCACAATTCATGCACAAGGCATTTCAAAGTGCTTCACAGTTGCATACATTACTAAAACAGATAAACAGAAAAAAAACATTAACTTAAAAACAATTAATTGCAATAAAAAGCAAGAGTGCAGATAAAATACTTTCAATTGTCATATGCACGGGTAAAAATAACTGTTTTCAGCCTGGATATAAACATTGTTAGAGTTGAGGCTTATCTCACATCCTCATGAAGACTGTTCCAGATTTTAGCTGCCTGAAACTGAAATTCAGCCTCACCATGTTTATTGTTGACCACCAGGAGACCCCTCCCTGAAGTTCTCAGGGCCCGAGATCGTTCTTGTCAGGACTCGAGCAGCAGCGTTCTGGATGTACTGCAGCTGTCTAACAGCTCGTTTAGAGAGGCCAGTGAGCAGGCCGTTACAGTAGTCTAACCTGCTGGAGGCAAATGCATGGATAAGTCTCTCTAAGTTCGGTTTCGACACTATTCCGCTGATCTTAGCAATGTTTTTCAGATGGTAAAAAGCTGTTGATGTTATTGCTTTGATGTGGCTGTTTAAGTTCAGGTCCGAGTCCATGATTACCCCTAGATTTTTAACCTGATTGTTTTGGTTGAAGACAGAGAGACTCAAGATGACTGATAAAACTTTCTCTTTGTGTCTGTGGGCTAAAAACAATGATCTCAGTTTTGTCTGAGTTTAACTGGAGAAAGTTGTCTTGCATCCACACTGATCTGTTCAATACAGTGACAGAGTGAATCTATAGGCCCATGTTCACCTGCCATCAGTGACACGTAGATCTGAGTGTCATCTGCGTAGTTATGGTAAGACACATTATTGCTGTTAATTAGCTGACCCAATGGAAGCATGTACAAGTTGAATAAAAGTGGTCCTAAGATTGACCCCTGGGGGACTCCACAGGTCATGGGAATTTTGTCTGAGACACAGTTGCCAATTTCGACAAAGTACGTCCTGTCCTCGAGATAGGACTTGAACCAGTTTAGAGCAGTATCAGAAACAGAAGTTGGTGTTCATGCGGATATCATTTGTCACCTTGATCAGAGCTGTCTCAGTGCTGAGGTGGGGCCTAAAGCCTTACTGGAAAGTATCAAACACATTGTTAGACAGGAGAAAGTAAGTGAGCTGTTGGTATACTACTTTCTCTAGGATTTTTCCTAAGAATGGTAGGTTTGATATGGGCCGGTAGTTGCTCAGTACTGTGGCATAAAGGCTGCTCTTCTTTAGAAGAGGCTTAATGACTGCAGTTTTTAAGGCATTTGGGAATATTCCAGTCTCAAGTGAGATGTTACCTAACTGACCAAGTTGTGGCAACAAGCTGCTCAGCACAGACTTTAGAAATCGAGTGGGTAATTCATCAAGGCAGCACATACATGAAGTCAGACCAGAGATAACCTCTTGGATTGTTTTGTCACTGACAGGTGTAAAATGTGTAAGCTCAAGGTGTTTATGAAATTAGTTCTAAGGGCACTGAAACTTGAGGATTAGTTAATCTGTTCACTGTGGCAAACAGAACACGAGAATTGTTTCTGCAGTTTGCGATTATTTCAGAGAAATACTTCTCCCTTGCTCCACGTAAAATCTGGTTAAACACACAAAGCACTTCCCTGAAAACCGCATAATGAACCTGGAGCTTTAACTTGCGCCATTTCCGTTCGGCTTTACAGCACTCCCTTTTTTTGTGCCCTGACCGAAACTTGATTTCTCCAAGGTGCCTTTTGCTTAGTGTTAACAATTTTAACCTTGACAAGGGCAATAGCATCCAAAACCCTTGAAGTGTAAGAGTCCAATCAATTCCAAAAAAAAAAAAAGATCAATTCCATAAACTGTATCCTTGTTGTATCATTTATGTGTCTTCTTTGAATAACACCAGGCCCAATTACTGGTTTGGGTGCAACAGATAGGTCAAAGAAGACACAAAAATTACAGTAACACCACATAAGGTTTTGTTGATTGCAAGTTTGGTTCAAATATAACATCCAAAAATAAGATCAGAGTTTTCATAGGTGGAGAAATAATATGATTTATCTCACAGTTACACCACCATCTAAATCTCTGTGCCGTCTGGTGAATTCTAATCTGAACCTTAGATCTGTACATTTAACCTCTGAAGTTTCAGAAAGAACCCAGGTTTTATTTTTGAGGTGTTTGTTACTAACAGAGCTTTTAATGAACGTCGTGTTTCTCTGCAGAGTCCTCCATCCAGTTGTCTGATTCAGTTCACCAAAATCCCCCCCCAAAGTCACATCTGGTTCCTCGACTTTCCATTAGCATTTGCTTCGTCTGCTGCTCCAACACGGCATACTGCATCTCTGCAGCTGCTTTTCCCTCCAGGGAGACAGACTGGGCAAGGGCACGTTGAGAGAAGGGGGTTTCAGACAAACCTGTGGAAAGAATGTCTGCTTCCAGCTAATTTGTTGAGCGTCCCTGGTACTGATGCTGACTTAGGGAGGCTGAAGGGCATCCTGGATGGTGGTCCTGTGGAGCCCTCAGAAATTCAGAGCAGATCCTCTGTGGAGAATCAGAGCGAAGCTTTCTTTTCTCTGAAGCTATCAAATATTCAGAAAGCTGTTTGGAAATCAACTCAACATTTTAGCTATATGTTATGTAGAAAATGACAGAATCAGTCAAAGCCTACACTTCTGTGAACTATGGGCCATCAGGGGTTGGGGTTCAAGAGGAGAACAGGTGGTCTGCTTGTCCAAATCCAAGAGGGAAGGGGGTCTGCCTCCTTTCTCCGGGGGGGGTGGGGGGGTGGGGGGTGGGGGGGTAGTCGTTCTGCTGGGGGATCGGTACCTTGACCTGGGAGTATGAGTGAGTGTGCAGCGTTCTTTCTTGTGGGTGTCTCAGTATGAAGGGGCAAGCGTAGGTGTGTAACAGGGAGGGAAGTGAGGCCTCTGGCCACTGGTGCATTAATGATGTCTGGGGCTGGGGGACATTCCGGTTCACCTCTTGTGCCTACCGGGCCGGGCCTGGGTGGACCGGTGACTCGCTCGGCCAGTGGGCAAGGCAGATGTACTTCTTTCAGCGTTGTTGGCCGGAGTGCCTCTTTGGGAGGGGCCAGTTTGGGAATTGTTTGATGGTAGCGAGCCGGTGGCTCGAAAGGGTTGGGTACGCCTTCTTCCAAGTGTCTCACCCCGCTTCCTCTGATGGTTTGGCCCGAGTGAGCAGCCCTGCAGCCAGCCATAGACCTCCAGCCACACTCCTCACTGCAGCTCTTTCTCTTGGACAACTTCCAATTGGTAACCGGGCTGGATTTGTTTTAGTAGCTTGGACAATAAGCTAGAGGGGTGCTGTTTAAAGTTTGGCTATAGGTAACCAATAAAAAACAATAAAGTAAATTCAAGCGCCAACACTTTTTACTACTACGGGAGAATCCCATAAAGGTTACACAACTCAACAAATTTGAAGGTCCACAACTTTCATTAGAATTTTATGTTAAATTTTTTATTGAAAAAGTCACAACTATATATACACTGATTTAACCACACCCTATTGGATTTGATGCTGACCAGTTCATTACTTAGCTCTGAGAGGACAAATGACTTCATACAGTTATGATAAGATAACTAACACTCTGTTCTATGCATCAGAGGATAAACACAAGACCAATCACAGTGCAACATGGATATGTTCGCAAGTAAACAAGATGTGTCATATGAGATAACTAGCTTCTTGCAGTACATGTATCAAACTAGAACAGCAATATTTTATCTAGGCACTGAGTAAAAGAATCAAACTTATAAAACACATCAGCACTAACTCAGGCCTACTAAGAAATATCTTTATCTAGGAACAGCGAGTAATGAATAACTTGTAATAAAGATTGCTATCACACCTCCATGAGAACAGCAGTTTTGTAAAACAAATTTAGAAACCTCGACTATGGGCCCGTGGATTGTCCCTGATTCGCAGTAACTCCACTCTTCAGCCGTGGCTCTAATTTCCCCAAGACTCTGAGATGTAATATCCTACCTCCTTCTGAAATATAGCTGGCAGAAGACTCTGGAAGGGAGTTAATTGCTCTTTAAAAGGTTTCTTATCCATCTGTCAATATCATGTGAGAAGTCATAAGACCTTTGTTTTTAAATGTTTTCTCACAAATTGTACAGGAGAAAGGCTTATCACCTGTGTCCCATCATGTGACTAGTCAAATGGCATTTCTGAGTAAAACCTTTACCACAAAATGTACAAGAGAAAGGCTTCTCCCTTGTGTGTCCCATCATGTGAACATTTAAATGATGTTTCAGAGTAAAACCTTTGCCACAAATTGTACAGGAGAACGGCTTCTCACCTGTGTGTCCCATCATGTGACAATTCAAATGAGCTTTCTGAGTAAATCTTTTCTCACAAATTGTACAGGAGAAAGGCTTCTCCCCTGTGTGTCCCATCAAGTGAAAATTTAAATGATGTTTCAGAGTAAAACTTTTGCCACAAATTGTACAGGAGAACGGCTTCTCCCCTGTGTGTCCCATTATGTGATAATTCAAATGATGTTTTAGAGTAAAACTTTTGCCACAAATTGTACAGGAGAACGGCTTCTCCCCTGTGTGTCCCATCATGTGACGAGTCAAACCAACTTTATGAGTGAAAGTTTTGCCACAAATTGTACAATAGAAAGTCTTCTCTCCTGAGTGTCCCATCATGTGAGAATTAAAATGATATTTCAGAGTAAAACCTTTGCCACAAATTGTACAGGAAAACGGCTTCTCACCTGTGTGTCCCATCATATGAAGAGTCAAACTTCCTTTCTGAGGAAAACTTTTGGCACAGATTGTACAAGAGAAAGGTTTCTCACCTGTGTGAATTCTGACGTGCCTTTTAAGAACATATTTTTTTGTGAAGCTTTTTCCACAAAATGAACATTCAAAATGCTTCTCACCTTTGTGACTTTTCAAGTGTGACAGCAGGTTACTATGTTCAGTAAACAAATCACCACAAATTTGACAACACAAATAGTTTTCTGTTTGAGTTTCATTAGAGTCCTGGGAGATTTCTTGTTTACTGATTGTTTCTGGTTTGATGTGGCACTTTTCCACAACAGTAGGAGTCACCATGAATTTATCTTCAATTTCATGCTTCAATACAAGCTGGTCTTTTTGTTCATTTATGCAGAGCTCCAATGGTTCCTCTTTTATCCAGGGATGTTCTGGCTCTTGCTGTTCTTCTTTCACCTGAAGAGGTTCTGGTTCCTTCTGGTCCAAACTGGAATCACTCTCTTGTTTACAAAGCTGCTGGTCAGAGAAAACCTCTTCTTTCCACACATTATCCAGTAGATGGTCTGAAAAAGCAAACACAGGATATTGGCTTTGTATTAAACATTAAAGGTTTCATTAATTCTTTTTTCACTTACTTTCTAGTGGTCTCTAGTCCAATTATATGCTTTGTGAGCATTTTTATGTGAGAAAAAACCCCAAACTATTTTGCCCCTGTTTCAGGAGGTTGCGGTTTGTTGGAGGAGTGGGTGGGGTGAAACGTCAGCATCATGAGTCTAACTCATTATTATTCAAGATATGCAAACGTCTATGAATGGCTGACATCAATGAAGACTTACCCTTGCTTTCCACCGGAAACCCTGATGTGACAGGTAGTGCTGTTTGGTTTATTGTTTTTCGTAGTTAAGCAATCGAAAATCTTGATGTTTCTTTTATTTGGAACATTTCTGGATTCTTACTGCTTAGTTGTCTGATTTCATGTCTGGTCTGATCTTAGCTGTTGAGACTGATGTGTTTTAGAACCATTGAGAAAAAAAAAAAAAAAAAGACCTGAGGCGTAAATTTATAAGCCGGCTACGACACAAGACATCTGGGATGCACCGCTTTGTGCCCTGTGACTACAATGGCAAGACATGGCAATTTAATTTCAATTGTACACTTTTAAGAACAAGGTAATTCAAGTTGCTTTACGTGATTCAGTGGTAAAGAAACAAAACAAAAAATAAATACATTAGAGTGTTGTGATAGAGTGCGAGCAACTTAAGGTCTGGATTATATCAACAGCAATAATTGTGATCAATAACTTAATATTAATACAACTATTGATGAGATTCAATTATTTAATTGACTAAATAAATCTAAGATGGGCCACTACTCCTTTATTATAATAATCTTAAGAGAATTTCAATATATAACCCAGATGATTTAGCCTCTTTCTGGAAGGATATGAGCTCAAACGCTTTGACTAGTGGCACACACTGAATAAAACGGATGAGATTTCCTTTAAAATATAACAGGGTTTTATCAACAAAATAGATTAACATTAGAACCAAAACATTTCATCAATAAATCTGATCTATTCTTTTTTTAACTTTTTATTTCAGAGTCCTTTAAAATTGTACTACATACATTACACCCCTGAATTTTACAAAACATTGTTCAGCACAGATTTAAAATCAACGTGTGGTCACTAATGACAGCTGATTGGTTTCCTCATCGGACACATACGAATCATGTCGGTGACCTATTTTGGATTAAACACGGCAAATTTTGCCAACAGGTGAAGGATTTTCATGTCATGAATGAGGTCACTGTATCCCATAGCATCCCTTCCTTGGCAAAACGAAAATTAAACATATTTTATTCTCCATCGCCTTCACATAACAGGGAGTGTTTATGATATGCGACGAAGCTGTCAGATATAGGGAGAAATTCGGGAGAATGGTTGCTGAAATTCGGGACTCTCCCAGGAAAATCAGGAGGGTAGGCATGAATGCAGTGTCTCATGGTTTCCCCCGCTTATTATTGGAGGTGTGTGTAAAATAGCGTAGAAAAGAAAAACGAAATTTATAATGTGACGGTTGGTGTTGATTATTTTATTTTTTTTGGTCGGTGCTGAATCTGTGGCGCACCGCCACAGATTCGTATATGTGTGGGAAACACTGCAACACACACACAGACATGAAATAGGAAAAAACAAAATAATACTAATTAATTTCTTTTTTACATAAATACAAAAACAATACACAATGACTAACGTAATACATATACCATAGCTTCAGATCAATGGTTAAAACACACCAACAAAGAAACACAGAAAACTTCATCCTCTTAATAAACTCTCATTGTATCACGTAGCTAAATAATCTTTGACACATTGCCACATATGTTGGAAGCGTTCCACCTTCATTTGCAATACGGATGTAATTTGTTCCATTACATATATTTGCTTAACTCTCTGTTTCCATTCTTTTATAGTTGGGACAGTTTGCGTCCTTCAATTTGACAGTAATCTTTTTTTTTTGCAGTCGATGATAGTATTCGGGCAATATATCTGAACCGCATTGAGTGCTTCATTTGATGTTGCCCCCAGTAAAAAAAAACAAAAAACGGAGGGCACAATGGTACCTCCCTTCCCAACATTTTTTTAAAGCTCTTCCTTTACTCTCCTCCACTTTATTAAAATAACTGGGCAGTCCCAAAATACATGAGAATGATCTCCCAGCTTCCCACAATTTCTCCAGATCATACTGTTTCCAGAGCGGGGAAACAGTATGAATATTGTTGTATCTTATTTTTTTGGGGCTATTTTTATATACAGTTTCGTAGTACATATGTTTTAAAATATCTTTAGTAAACATTCAGAGGTAAAAGTCTGTTTTTACCAGTATTTTAATTGGGCACCTTTTGAGGAGCATCAAAGGCCTTTAGTATGTGTGACCTTTGAGGACCTCTGAGACAAAGAGTTTTATTGCAGGCTGTAAAACCAGGATGTCTGTAGATTAGGGTGTTGAGATAGAAGCTGGAAGTAGGGAGGACCCAGGACCATAAAACCATAAAACTCAGAATGAACTTTTGACCAAAGAGGAGGACACTTCCATCTTATGACTGCATAATTCTTGGCAACCAGTCATTGTCAAGACACTTTTGAAAAACGTTCTGATTGGAGCAGATTCCGATGGAGAAGAGACGCCCAGAATCCTGGGAAGTTTTGGACGTTTACAAAAGTTATGACATGAAAACCATTCGTTGTCAGATGTCTTTAATCTGGCCCAGAGAAAATGGGCATGTTTCTCTGTAAAACCGCATATCTGTTAATCTGTTTAAAATAAAAGTGAGAACTGGAAATTGGCTCCATTTGTCTCTGGTTTGAACATGCACTGAATTATTTTTTGATAAAATTTAATTCTACAATATCTAATTTTTAATTGCCAATCAAATTCCTTCCACATTTGGCTATCGATACCCTTTTGGCTTTTTAATCTAAACAAGTCCTCCCATCATCAATTAACCTATTCAGCTCTAATTCCCATATATACCATGTTCTGGGTGCTATCCAAAAAAAAACCTCATATATATTAAGAGACGGGACTTCTAACTTGTTTTTTTTCTTTTCTATAAAAGGTAATAAAATATTGTTCTATTTCATTTGGCTGTTTGCGTAGCCTTTTTTTCCTCTTTATGATTCATAATATAGTGCCTTATCTGAAAATGTTCGTACATGTCATTTACTGGGAGGTCAAATTGGTCCCTAATCTGAGAAAATGTTTCAAGACCTGTCTCTCTGGACAATTGTCCCAGGAAAATTAGACCTTATTTGGCCTTTTTTAAAACCCTGGGTCCCATTTGGATGCGGGGAAAGAAATACCATCCACTATTGGCTTGGCCCGGGATATAGATCCCTTATGGTTCAACATCTTTTTTGTTTCCCTCCAAACCCTCAAGAGTATGTTTAATAAATATGTTATCTAATTTTAAAGTTCTAACATGGTTTGGGTTAAGAAATGGTACAAGTGACTGATCTATGTCTTTAGTCTATCTTCATTCCATATTAAATCTTTGTCTCCCCGTAACCAAATTACTATTGCTGTTAACTCCTTAAGCGCCCTGGTTGCAATATTGCGACAGGCAATATTACTGCCTTTAACGAGCCACAGCTGCAGATATGACCGCTAATTTAATTACTACTTTACATCAGGAGATGGCGGACATCTGTAACTTTAATTTAAGCCACATTTTTGGGTGTTTTGCCATGGAAAATTTCGGAGTAAATCAGCTTTTTATGCAGCTCCACGAGTGGGAGAGATTGCGTTCAGCTGCTGCAGTCACAGCATAGAGAGAGCGAGATTTAGAAAGATAACACTTATGATGCCGAGACGTCTGAGTTCCCCACCGTGAAGTAATGGCTGATTCAGAGTCTGAAGATGAATATTTAACCTCTGATCCAGATGTTCAGTTGACCAGGGAGAAAGAAAGTGAAAATATCTATCTTCTCGTTCGCCATGACGCTTCACAGCAGCAACAGGTGCGATGCTGTTCGGCACGTTCTCCCGCTGGGAGAAAGGTGTGTGTGATCGGGTAGCAGGGGTGGTCATGACAACGCTAATCATGACAGAAGAAGCAGGAATGTAAAAATCTGAGGAAATAGCAGCAGACGTGGTGGAAAACGCAAGAGAAATCAGTATGCGGATAAACAGCAGTAAAGTTCACTTTACAGCTGCAAATGAGGATTATGATGATGATGAGGAGATTTGAGGAAGAGTTTGATGAAGAGCATCAACAGTGGATCAGACAATTTGATGAGCCTGTTTGTTATTTTGGAGATGGATCAGGAAAATTCTGAGCCCAATAATTTCCTTTCTGTTATATGTAGTGGATCGACTAATGGAGCCTCATAACAAAGGCAAAACACAGATTTGTCCACCTGTTCTTGAAGAAAATGCCAATAAATACTAAAATTACATATGTAGAAAATACATATGCCTATACAGAAAAAAATAAATATTCAAAATAAAGTAAGTTTAAAACAATGTAAAAAAGATAAACATCTTTAAAAGTATTCCAAACCAATACTGCCAATGCCTGATGATGTCATAATATGCAAATTGAATGTATGAATTTGCTCCCATCACAAACTTTGGATAATGCAGAAGATTTTTCTCATTTACAATATACCTTTATCTATAACCATATTAAAGCTACAACATTTTGAACTAGTGATATCAAAATGTATTATTTTCTAGAAAAAACCCCAGCGCCTAAAGAGTTAATTGAGCTGCCAGGCAGTGCCAGTCCTCCCTCAACGTTTGGCATTTAAAGTGTCTTAAGTCTTACTCTTGGTCTTTTATTCTGCCAAATAAATTGAACAAGCATTTTATTCAATACATTAAAAATGATGGTAGTGATTTTTATTGGCAAGGACTGAAACAGGAGGAGAAAGCGCGGAATCACATTCATGTTAACAGTCTCAATCCTGCGCGATAAAGATAGAGTCCAAGCCCCCGCCTCCCAGCTCCTCTCTGGGGGAAAGAAAGACGGATCTCCCCCACTAACTACTGTTGTTGTTAGCCGACTGTTATCATTAGATCTGCACTACATGGTGAAGGAAAAATCCATCAGCATGGTTAACATGTGCAGCACTGTAGGCTGCAGAAATAGAAGAAAAAAAGGGCAGTAATAATATTTTATAGGTTTCCAGCTGACGAAATACGCTGCCGTCTACGGCTGAGTTAAATTGGATGATGCATCCATCCAGGGATCCAGTCTGATGAACAAATCTGTTCATCTCCCTCATTGGAGGTATGTTGATGTTAATATATATATTTATGCCTTCTTTGCTTCTGCTGTGTAGAGTCGAGTCATGATGATCAAATAATGTAGATATCTGTAAACTGAACGGCGGCGGTCATATCTGAGGAGTTTCTACTTAAAGCTTGTTAGCTATATGAAACGGTCTGGAAGCTAGCTCTGTGGGCTAGCTCTTAGCTATCTCCTTTTTTTACTTGTTAGTAGTTGCACAAACGGCTGCCTGATTACATGTTGGCTGTAAGTTTATTACTTGATTTCTTCATGGCCGCCTGTTTATAGTAAAAGCCGTGGTGCTCCGGTCAGCCTCACGGTGATGTCATTAGCTAGCGGTTCCCTACACAGAGTGCTAACGCAGGCTGCACAGTGTAAGCTTCGGTGTGTTGTGAAATTGCTTCATAACTCTGTAATGTGATGTTGTCTTTGGGTTGTGAATATGTCTATGACATGTCAGTAATCTGGTGAAGCTATAATAGGGCTGGTCGATAATTCGATAGCAATATATATGTATCGATAGACGTATGGTGCGATAGAAAAAAATGGTGTTGATAAAAAAGTTCGATTCAAAAAACGTTTCTCCTCGTTTTCTCATTATAGCCTATCAGGCAGCTTAATACAACAATCATTACTTACCCCAAACGAATAATTAACAATGACCGACGCAGCTCTGTCAGCCACCCTCTCTCCTTTCAAACCACAAAAACGTTGAAATGATTTGAGCTGAAACAGAATTTTTTAATAGTCCCCAAATGAACCATCACTGTAGTTTCGCCGCGCTCAGACCTCACAACAAGGCAGCAGCGGAGGACGTTGTTCCAGATAAATGTTTCAGTAGCTCCGGTAAATTTGCGTCCCGTTTTGAACAGATCCTTGACCCACTAAAGTATTAAACGTAGCAATAATGAACGAAATATAAAACTACGATCAGCTGTTTTAAGCAGGACTCCCATCTCGCTACGAATCTCTTACAGACACAGGAAACGTACCCAGGCCGCGTCGCGTTGCTAACATCTGTAGCTGTTAAAATCTCCCCTCAGTTCTGCTCCCGGTCCTCAGAAGCGAACAAAACGCTTTAAAAAACACAACAGGGGTTGGATAGACCTGCTGGCTTCGGCTCAATGACTGAACTGCAGTGCTGGAACCCATCAACACTGGAGAGTAGCTAGTTAGCTTTAGCTTTAGCCTACAGCTGAAGAGCTGAAGTGAATTTGAATAAACTTTATGGACAAACTAAACCTAGGGTTTCAGACTTTAATATTATAAAGTGTCATAAAATGTTTAAAAGATTGAAAAGCATAAAAATAAGCCTTTAATTTAAATTACAAACATAATAAAAAAATCTCTATTTATATATATATATATATATATATATATATATATATATATATATAAATAATGGTTAAAAATATTACTTTTCTTTGTATTTACTGATGTTACTCAGGTCTCTTGGTTTGTTTCTGTGTCCTACAAACTTATTTATGATAAAAATAAGTGTTTGAAAATTTTATTAACTTAATTCTTAGTTAAAATTAGTTAATTGAAGAATAACAAAATGACTGTGGAGGGACTTAAAATATATTTTTTACATCATGTGATTTTTTTATCGATAATCAATCAATAGGACTATTTTTTTATCGATATGGCTTTTTTCTATATCGTCCAGCCTTAAGCTATAAACAGCGTCCTGTTGGGGTTAAACTGGCAGAATGGTTGTTGTGACTCATCAAGCTGCCGTGTTGATTATCGATCGGTATAAAAACGTGTCAGAAAAATCGAGCACTGGGGGGTTTTGCTAATGATTGTACGCCTTCTTGGTTCTGTTGTGTAAAGTCGAGGCATGTTGATCATATAATTGTAGATATGGCTGCGGTCATATCTGAGAAGTTTCCTC
Organism: Apricaphanius iberus; assembly: GCA_028564705.1. Taxonomy (NCBI): domain Eukaryota; kingdom Metazoa; phylum Chordata; class Actinopteri; order Cyprinodontiformes; family Aphaniidae; genus Apricaphanius; species Apricaphanius iberus. The sequence continues at coordinate 24,464 of JAPXFQ010001544.1, forward strand.
TCGTAGCTTGTAACTAAACGTGTTGTTAATATATATGATACTTCTTCTGAACACCACCAAGACAAAGGAGCTCGTGGTGAACTTCAGGAGATTTAAACCACCAAGACAGCCCGTCTCTATAGACGGGGAGGAAATAGAGTCTGTGGAGTCCTACAGATACCTGGCAGTGGTTCTGGATCAGAAACTGGAGTGGACCACCAACACAGACAGCAAGGGACAGAGTCGCCTTTTTTTCCTCAGGCGGTCCTTCAGTGTTTGCAGTGACATGCTGCAGATGGTTTTCCACACAGTCATCATAAATGTGCTTCTGTAAGCTGTTGTCTGCCGGGGAAGTAGCATTGCAGAAAAAGACTGTAGACATCTGGACAAACAGTTAAAAAAAGTCCAGTTCTGTACTGGGTCGGGAGCTGGACCCTGTAAGAACTGTGGTGGAGAGGCAGACGATGAGGAAGCTGCAGGACATTCTGGATAATCCTCAACACCCCCTTTGAGATGTAGGACTGAGAGTTTCAGGAGATGGTTTGTTCCTGCAGCTATAAGACTGTTCAGAGACATCCAACATGTTTTCTAAATTATTGTATTATTATCATTTATCTTTTTTTCTTAATCTAAGATGCATTTGTAAATATATGAGCACTGGACAAATTGAATTTCCCCTTTTTTGGGGATAAATAAAGTATCTATCTATCGTTCGTTTGTTTGGAAGCTTTGTGCTACATACAGTTAGCTTTCTGATGTGACTTTTTCTATTTCCTTAGGTTTAGGTTTTATCTTGTTTGTCTATTTGCTCAACCACAACCGCACGGCTTTGCATAGCGGTGTTGAAGCTCTTTGCCCTCCACTATTGTACGCATGCGCGAAAATACCCGGATGAAAACAATAACATGCAACGTGTCTACACCGGCTACCAGCCTTCTTCCTCCCTGACACTCTGGGTTTTATACTGCTTCTTCGTCCTGTCACACTCAGACTTCGCCTGGTCTACCGCTACCCGACCAGCGCCTGCTCCAACCTACGACTGGAAGACGATAACAGCCTTGATCGCAGCTCCATTTCTCTTGGCGACCTGACAAAAAAATCTGTCATCACACAGTTTTCCGATGTCCCAGATGCCGAAGCTGCAGCCCAAATCAAGTGTAATAAATTAATAACCTTGATGAGTTGCATTCTTTGTTTGAAATTGTTTGCTTAAGCTTAGTTAACATAGAAACACTGGTAAAAAAAACATTGGGTGTGTATTTGAACTCATAACAAAATGGTTGAGACAGTTATTCTGAGTCTAGAGGTTTATTCGTTGTTCATGGGAGGAAGAAGAATGTTTTATTGTCCCAACTTCCTGCTCGGGAAAAGCAGATTAAAGAAAAACTTGTAAACCAATGTTGCCTGATTTCCTCTCAACTCTAAATTGCCCCTTTGTTTTGATTCTATATTGCTTACTCTAAATTATGTTAACCCACAAGTTTTTGGTATCGGTACATTTTCGGTATATCGGTATATATATATATATATATGTATATATAAATTGCAATCACAACGGTACTTGAGACTTGAAATTTAATAAAGCTGTGTGACAAATACATTATTTGTGGTCACACTCGTGTAAAATGTAAATTGAGGTTTCAGTGCTTAGAAGTCGTGTTAGATATTCAAGATATTTTGCTAAGTTATATTTTTGAGACAGTAACATGCAATGCAAACCTATTACATTTGATCGGCTGTAACTAGTAATATAAAATATGGTACTTTTCTGTAACTTGCCCAACACTGCTTGGAAATGCTTAGAGATTAGATATAAACTGATTTGAATTAAACGACTTTTTAAAAACCAGAGTACAAAAAAATAAATAAAAAGGATTCTGCTATTGGTCTTAAAAAATATCTACTCCAGGTTTCAAGTGTATTTTGTAATATTCAGATTAGAGCAGATTAAAGACGCGGAGATGGTAAAATAAGGTAGAAATAACTTTTAGCCATTTCCCAGAATCGGAAACTAGAATCTGAAACCAGCTCCAGCTTCATGTTGGAATCAGCTTTTGTCCGTTTCTGGAAGCAGAAGCTGCAATCGGAGGCTAACTTTAGCTTTGTTGCCTTTTATTTCACACATTTATCTTCCTAAATAAACGCCTTAAACCCTTAATCTGCATCCTGCGACATCAACTAACGTTAGGATCGGCAGTTTTTCTTACCTATCCGGTGTAAGATGATCTGGGGTGTCCGGGTGAAATCCAGCAGTCTGCGCTGATCATCCATCTCTTCCTCGGACTTGAAGGTTTCTTTAAACTCTGTGGACGTTTCTTCAGCAGGAGTTAACTGCTCGTTGATCAACTCTCCTTGAAGCTGGACTGAAGACATTCTGACTGGAAACTCCGAGCAGAAGGGAAGCTAACGCTGCTAGCATCACGGCTATCTTCTTCTCGGTGTTTATCGCCGGTTGACAAACAAGATATTGACTCATTACCGCCACCAAGTGGTCTGAAGGGGAACCTTATGTATTTTGAAAATGTATTTCTGTATTCTTATGTGTGATTTACTGAAGATTATAATTCATTATGATGTTTTTCAACACCACAATATTGTTCTGCTTATGATTAATAATTAAGTCCATCATGTTTATTCTTTATAGTGTTTGTTGACTTAATTTCCGTTCTGCTTTCTGAATGGTTTCCTTTTAAATTTACTATGATAAACAGGAATCAGAAAAACTTACGGATCTTAATGGTTCTGTGTCGTGGACCCACTGGATGGCTTAATAGAAGCATTTCTAATGTGATACTTTAAGTCAATCATCTCTGCTTTTCCCTACATTAATTTAAAACTCTGATATGATGAACCTATTTATCTCACAGTGAGGATGTCTGGAAGAATGTGTAGTTCTTCTGGAAAAGGGCAGCTAACACGCATGTCGATGTCGTCTAGCTTTATGAAGCAAATAAAGCCAAGCCACTCTCAATAAAAATCCATCATAGTTCAGAATGTCCGTCAACAGAAGAAGCCCCACCCATACACTCTTTTTTTTTTGCTCAGAAGTGGCAGACTTTTCAAGCTTCAACATAGAAGCATCAAACTAGATGCTTTGTGAGCTTTGCTTGACGCTGACAAAGCCCTCGGTCTGAGCCCAGCATAAGAGTAATTTAATCTTTGGAAGATTACTTAGTTCATGAACTGGTCACCAAATTAAACAATTTAATTCCAGTATTTGATATAAAACTAGAGTTCCAAACATGGCTGATTAGATTAGTTTCTGTTCTTAATCTTCTCTGAACCGATCATTATTTGAACACCTTTGATGGCTTATGGAATGGATTGAATGCAGATCTGGGCCAAACAAGTGGTCTTGCACTAGCGCGGGGCTAGCAGCAGCTACCGGATGCTGTTCGGACCAGTTCTAGCATATTTCTTAAACATTAAACAAAGAAGATGAAGCTCTTGTTGGATTGAGCCGCTCAAATCGAAGGACTGATTAAAGTTTTTAGGCCCAGAGTCCTCTATTACCCAAAGATAGCAGATCAAAACGATACACCACAAAAAGGGGAAAAAACATTAAAATTAGTTATCCTAACTAATTTGCCTCTGCCCAAACATAACTTAAATAATGTTTAAAGTCCTCCGAGTTGCTGCACGTCGATCAGTAAAGGGGAATGAGGCAACGTTAGCCTAGCAGGCTGACAAAGGGTTGCTAAACTAGTTATCAGGCTCATAGGTCCTGGAGCTTCCTATCGGGGCGCCGCATTCCTCCTTTCTGGGTTCAGCAGTGTGACGGCTGGGCCCCGACACTCACGAATGGTACCTCTGGGATTCTCCGACCCGGCCACTCTTATCAGCTCCATGTCGGCGGCTCAATGCGGTCTCTGGCACGAAAAGATGCGGCATCCATCCGATTCAGGCATGCAGTTCAGGCTGGGTTAGGTCCTCCACCACGTGTGGCTCTTCTTCTCAGCGGTCAGCAGCCTGAAACTCAGAGGGGTTTCCAGCCACGCCCAGGCCTGCAGCTCTTTCTCTTTGACAACTTCCACTTGGTAACCGGGCTGGATTTGTTTTAGTAGCTTGGACAATAAGCTCCAGGGATGTTAGTTAAAGTTGGGCTATACGTAACCGATAAAAACCTTTTTACTACTGTAGGAGAATCCCTTAAAAGGCGACACAACTCAATAAATTTGAAGGTCCACAACATTCATTAGAATTTTTTGTTGAATTTTTAATTGAAAAAAGCTTAGCAAGGATACAGCCAGAGTTATCATTCAACAGTCAAAACAGAAAATTATATGAAAATTGAATCCAATTAAGGTAATCTTCCCCTATAAACTGAGGCTGAGCATTTTAGAGGCAGCAGAAAGGAGAGAATTATACCGTGGTGGTGGGTTGATCCTGGAGTAATCCACTCTGGATGAGGCGCGCACTCATGGTGGTCTCCGTACTACCCTCCCACTATAGCAGAATTGATAGACAACGGGGTACCCCTACTATACTGTACTGAGACCTTGAGCTTCGATTGGTGGTTTTATCAAAAAGAAGATAATCCCATGGGGGAGTAGGATAAAGGCAGCCAGTCTAACACTTTAAGTAATAGTTGAAAAGGAAGATAATTCAGAATTCAAAAAAGTAAACCAGGCAAAGAAGAGAAAAAAAAAGTAGTTCAAAAATCAGAAGAACTGAGGAAAATTTAAAAAGAAAAGGGATGAATGACTTGGCCAACACGGGCAAAAAAGAGGACTCAATAATCCAAGGAACTGGGGAAAAAAATAAAACCAAATTAACTACTTCAAAAGGACTAATCCACTTAAATTGAATTTAAATTTTAAGGAATTGAAGAGAGGTCCTGTTTCAGAAGGTGTTTCCCCATGGGAATAAAACCTCTGCGTGAGCAGTAGTTTGGAAAAATAATTTAGAAACCTCGATTATGGGGCCGTGGATTGTCCCTGATTCACTTTAACTGCACTCTTTAGCCGTGGCTCTAATTTCCTCAAGACTCTGAGATGTAATATCCTCAAACCTTCTGCACATCTTAGATTAGCTGGGAGCTGCGCTGGGGAAAAATGCCTTCCATTTCCTTAGCTTAGATATATGTGACTTCTCCTAAATTTAGCAATTTGCTGAATGCACAGTTTTTTTCCTTTTTTCCCCCCTGACGACATCCATCCTCCAGACTAAAAAATAAACTCAGTCTTGGCTACACCTCCATAGCTAGTTGGAATTGGAATTGCAAAGAAGTCTTGTCGCTGTCCAACCCTCAACCCCCGCATGTCCCTCGGTCCTACAGTCAACGCCTCTATTTGCTGTTTTTTTTTCAAACCGGAAATACAGCTGGCAGAAGACTCTGGAAGGGATTGAGTTGCTCTTTAAAAGGTTTCTTCCTTGTCCGTCAATTTCATGTAATAAGTCATAAGACCTATTTGTTTAAATGTTTTCTCACAAATTGTACAGGAGAAAGGCTTATCACCGGTGTCCCATCATGTGACTAGTCAAATGGCATTTCTGAGTAAAACCTTTACCACAAAATGTACAAGAGAAAGGCTTCTCCCCTGTGTGTCCCATCATGTGAAAATTTAAATGATGTTTCAGAGTAAAACTTTTGCCACAAATTGTACAGGAGAACGGCTTCTCACCTGTGTGTCCCATCATGTGATAATTCAAATGAGCTTTCTGAGTAAATCTTTTTTCACAAATTGTACAGGAGAAAGGCTTCTCCCCTGTGTGTCCCATCATGTGACGAGTCAAACCAACTTTCTGAGTAAAAGTTTTGCCACAAAGTGTACAAGAGAAAGGCTTCTCCCCCGTGTGTCCCATCATGTGACTAGTCAAATGATGTTTCAAAGTAAAACCTTTGCCACAAATTGTACAAGAGAAAGTCTTCTCTCCTGAGTGTCCCATCATGTGATAATTAAAATGATGTTTCAGAGTAAAACTTTTGCCACAAATTGTACAGGAGAACGGCTTCTCACCTGTGTGTCCCATCATATGAAGAGTCAAACTTCCTTTCTGATGAAAACTTTTGGCACAGATTTTACAAGAGAAAGGTTTCTCACCCGTGTGAATTCTGACGTGCCTTTTAAGAACATATTTTTTTGTGAAGCTTTTTCCACAAAATGAACATTCAAAATGCTTCTCACCTTTGTGACTTTTCAAGTGTGACAGCAGGTTACTATGTTCAGTAAACAAATCACCACAAATTTGACAACACAAATAGTTTTCTGTTTGAGTTTCATTAGAGTCCTGGGAGATTTCTTGTTTACTGATTGGATCTGGTTTGATGTGGCACTTTTCCACAACAGTAGGAGTCAGCATGAATTTATCTTCGGTTTCATGCTTCAATACAAGCTGGTCTTTTTGTTCATTTATGCAGAGCTCCAAAGGTTCCTCTTTAATCCAGGGATGTTCTGGCTCTTGCTGTTCTTCTTTTACCTGAAGAGGTTCTGGTTCCTTCCGGTCCAAACTGGAATCGCTCTCCTGTTTACAGAGGTGCTGGTCAGAGAAAACCTCTCCGTTCCACACATAATCCAGTAGATGGTCTGAAAAAGCAAACACAGGATGAAGGCATTCTATTTAAAAGTTAAAGGTCTCATTCACTCTTTTTTCAATTAATTTATTGTGGTCTCTAGGCCATTTATATTCCTTTTGAGCATTTTTATGGGAAAAAAACTATTTTGCTCCTTTTTCAGGATATTGCAGTTTGTTGGAGAAGATTATTATTCAGGATTTGCAAACGTCTGTGAATGGCTGACATCAATGAAAACTAACGGTGCGTTCAGACCGCAGGCTTCATCAGCGTCAAGACTACATGTTAAGTCTACGGTTGAAGCCGTTGGACGAGGGTTGCAGTCTCTAGGGCGCTTTGTGAGCATTGGCTCTGTCAAATTTTCAAGCTTCTCCTGTGTTTCAAGCTTCAAAGAGCATAACGCTAGCAACGCAGAATTCAACGAGTTGAACATTTGACGGTCTTAACGCAACACGGCAACCAATCAGGGCGTCTCAATGTAGTGACGTTGCGCGACGTCAACACTGCCTAGCCAACAGCGATCCACTAGTGTTTAAACCATCCAGCAAAGAAGCCCGCCTACGAGCTTTGCAAGCATCATCTTAAAAATGTATCTTCTGCGTATATGTGTCAAACTAGTCTATTTATGAGCGTTGCTTGACGCTGACGAAGCTTTCAGTCTGAATACACCATTACCCTTGCTTTCCACCGGAAACCCTGGTGTCACTGGTAGTGATGTTTGGTTAAGCAATTGGAAATCTGGATGTTTCTTTAATTTGGAACATTTCTGGATTTTTACTGCTTAAGTGTCTGATTTCATGTCTGGTCTGATCTTAGCTGCTGAGACTGATGTGTTTTAGAACCATTAAGTACATAAAATAGACCTGTGGTGTACATTTAGGAGAGGGTCGAAACAACACATCTGAGATGCACTGCTTTGTGCCCTGTGACTACAATGGCAAGACAAGGCAATTTAATTTCAATGACAGACTTTTAACAACAAGGTAATTAAAGTTGCTTTACATGATTCAGTGGTAAAGAAACAAACCAAACATAAAATAAATTAGTATTGTGATAGAGTGCGAGCAACTTGAGGTCTGGATTACATCAACAGCAATAATTGTGATCAGTAACTTAATGTTGATACAACTATTGATGAGATTCAATGACTTAATTGATTAAATAAATCTAAGATGGGCCAGGACTCCTTTATTATAATAATCTTAGGAGAATTTCAATATATAACCCAGAGGATTTAACCTCTTTCTGGAAGGATATGAGCTAAAATGCTTTGACTAGTGGAACACACTGAATAAAAAGGAGAAGCTTTCCTTTAAAATATAACAGGGTTTTTAATAATAAAATAGATTAACATTACAGCCAAAACATTTAAACAATAAATCTGATTTATCAGGGCTTTTAATGTAAATGTAAGTGACAGCACGATATTCGTGTGCATTTATTAACTTTGTCGTAAACAACAGAATATGTTTACAAATAAAATAAAAATACTCTTAAGTAAAAGAGGTTTCCAACATAAATGATAAACTTAATGGTTTCATATCTCCATTCTGCTCTTTAATCAACTTCACTGTGTCACTATCTTCCCATTCAGGATCAGAGTCCATGCCCAACTCAAAATATTGCAGCAGAAACAATATAACACTTGTAGGTGTACATTAAAATGCCACCATTAAAATAAAAAAATCTGAAAATGTTTTGATTTGAACAATGAATGTCCCTTTTAGGATGAATACAGAATATTAAAACTACTCTGAAACACTTAAACTGACCACTTTTCTTCTTTAAGAAGCCTTCCAGAGTCTGCTGATTGGATTTTCTTTTTGCTGGCATCTTTCTCACACCTCTGGGCAGGAAGAAACCACGAACAGGAGAAGATGACTAATACTTTTTATTATCATTATTGTTATTACAACTACTACTATTATGTTTGTTTGCATAATAATGAGACATTTGCTCAAATATAATATTACTTTACTACTACTACTATCACTGATTTATCATCATAATTATACAACATATAAAGTAGCAATAAAAACTGATTTGCACAGCTAAAAATAAAAAATAGGCAATACAAGCTGGCATAGTATGGCATCAACGGGCTTTCTGTGGTTGTAAATCTCTTAATTTCAGTTCATGACACGTTCACAGTGCATTGGTGACTACACAAATAAACAGCAAATAATTCTCCCTTATAAACAAACGAAAACACACTCTTACGAATCTGTTTGTTTTCACGAATTGAACGCTTGAAGGGAGGACTGAATTACCAAAATGACGCTCTGCTTCTCGTCCAACAACAACGCCGCCGTGGACTTAGCCTTTCCGCATCGTCCATTTAGCTAGACCTGGGTCAAGAGACCCATGATAACACTGGGTACAACTGAAGCGGGCGGAAGGATATTAGTTCAGAGCGACCGGCCAAAAGTATATTAAAGGACCGGGTGGAGCAGCGGAGTTTGAAAGCTACCCCAGTTCACATAGCATTCTGGCGGAGAACAGAGCCGTGTCACAGCGGGACTCATGCTGAAGTAAGAAAGGGAAAATACGATGGGCGTGGGTAAACCGCACCCAATGTGCAAAGGTGACCAATGGTACATATGTAGAAAAGGTCTTGGTAATTGCGCATTCATCATGCAAAAATAAAAAACAACAACAAAGGAACCACTCGTCAAACTTTTAAAGGAGCTATTTTACAGCTTTCAACTTCTGAGATAGACATATATATGATAAAATATTACCGTCGGTGTTATACAGTATTACTTTGTCCTGAAATGTAACTTTTATTATGTAGTTAAAGTTGGACCACAACGTGAAACGGCTTGTTTAAGGCGTTGTCACAGAGAAAGTAAAAAAATCCAACAAAAAAAAAAAAAGAGTTTTAAGCTGCCAAAAAACAAAGCTGCCATGAAATGTGAGAATATGAAAATCTAGCAGGGGTAAGCCGCTCTTCCTGCAGGGGCGGTATAGACACCTCTAGCACTCAACTTTCATCCGGTGATGTCACTAGTTGAACACTTAGTCGTTTTCTTGGAGAGGGAGGGGGAGCTGCTCAGAGGGCAGAATTCAGGAGGATTACTCAGACATGCGTGAATTAAGCCAAAAACTACTCTGGTGTTTTTTGTTGTTGTTTTTTTTTGTGGGACAATTAAAACTTAAAAAACGTGATTTTGCGTGATATAGCCCCTTTAACACAAACTATATAGCATCGTCCCAGGCAACTCTTCTATACTTCCACTTAAACAGCCAAATACCTGACATTTTATCTACATAGCACCACCAACTACTATTTATATCAATTTGATACCTCGTTTTCAGTGATTTAGCCCTCCTGTATATTGTGTTCAAGTTCACATGGTTTCAGCCTCGTCTTTTTTTTTTTTCTTTTTTGCTGGACTACTCTTCCATCAGCTGCTCCTTAATGCGTTCTTCATCCCCGCAGGGTGCTTGGACACCCAGGCCCTTCAGAACTTCAGCTGCGTGCGTTAAGGCAGTGTAGGTCTTCTCTTCCGAATCCAATTTCAATTTGAGTCGGGCCGGGAACAGAGATTTCCCCCTGATGTCTTTCTGGCGCAATTGTTTGATGACTGCGTGCACATTTTATCGGCTGTAACTAGTAATATAAAATATGGTACTTTTCTGTAACTTGCCCAACACTGCTTGTAAATGCTTAGAGGTTAGATATAAACTGATTTTAATTAAACGACTTTTTAAAAACCAATCAGAGTACAAAAGTATTTACAGTAAAGTACAAAAAAATAAAAAGGATTCTGCTATTAGTCTAAAAATATTTACTCCAGGTTTGAAGTGTATTTTGTAATATTTGGATTAGAGCAGATTAAAGACGCGGAGATGGTAAAATAAGGTAGAAATAACTTTTAGCCATTTTCCAGAATTGGAAACTAGAACCTGAAACCAGCTCCAGCTTCATGGTGGAATCAGCTTTTGTCCGTTTCTGGAAGCAGAAGCTGCAATCGGAGGCAAACTTTAGCTTTATTGCCTTTTATTTCACACATATATCTTCCTAAATAAACGCCTTCAACCCTTAATCTGCATCCTGCGACATCAACTAACGTTAGGATCGGCAGTTTTTCTTACCTATCCGGTGTAAAATGATCTGGGGTGTCCGGGTGAAATCCAGCAGTCTGCGCTGATCATCCATCTCTTCCTCGGACTTGAAGGTTTCTTTAAACTCTGTGGATGTTTCTTCAGCAGGAGTTAACTGCTCGTTGATCAACTCTCCTTGAAGCTGGACTGAAGACATTCTGACTGGAAACTCCGAGCAGAAAGGGAAGCTAACGCTGCTAGCATCACGGCTATCTTCTTCTCGGTGTTTATCGCCGGTTGCCAAACAAGATACTGAGTCATTACCGCCACCAAGTGGTCTGAAGGGGAACCTTATGTATTTTTAAGTATTATTTCTGTACTCTTATGTGTGATTTACTGAATCTGATAATTCATTATGATTATGTTTTCCAACACCACAATGTTTTTCTGCTTATGATTAATAATTAAGTCCATCATGTTTATTATTTATAGTGTTTGTTGACTTCATTTCTGTTCTGCTTTCTGAATGGTTTCCTTTTAAATTTACTATGATAAACAGGAATCAGAACAACTTTCTGATTTTAATGCTTCTGTGTCGTGGACCGACTAGATGGCTTAATAGAAGCATTTCTCATGTGATACAGAAAGTCCATCATTTCTGCTTTTGCCTACATTAATTTTAAACTCTGATCTGGGGTGACTGTGCCGGTTCAAGCCCCGACTCGACAGTCTCAGACGTTGTTCACCCGTTGCCTACCGGTGGCGCCAGTGTCCGGCAGCCTCGCCTCTGTCAGTGCGCCCCAGTGCAGCTGTGCCTACAATGTAGCTTGCCATCATCAGTGTGTGAATGTGTGCGTGAATGGGTATGACTGAATGCAGTGTAAAGCGCTTTGGGGTCTGTAGGGACTGAGTAAAGCGCTATACAAATGCAGGCCATTTAAAATATAATGAACCCATTTATCTCACAGTGAGGATGTCTGGAAAAGGGCAGGAAAAACCTCACCCAACACCTCTGGGAAAAATTTATTCAGTTTTTACCTTAAGGGCAGCAATACAGAGCAACATTTCCAAAAATCAGTTTCCACAACAACAAGGCAATTCAAGGTTCTTTACATGATTTAGGGAACCATAAAATACAACATTATACACTAAAAACATAGTTTTCACTGACTCTTTTAATAATATAACAGTTTTTCTACTGTCAAAACAATCCTTTTTATTTAAAAATAAAAATGGCTGCAAATACATGCACACAATTTGTTCTGTTTTTTTCAGAATTTCCTACAAATTTTATATATTTAGACTTTAAATGTTGTTAGCGCTTTAAGCCTGAGGTCAAATTTTCTAGTCCTGCAAACAAACTAAGCTATTGTGGTGGAACATTTTTCCAGCTTTGACGTCATGTTGAGGATTTTGCTGTTTTCTTTGGTTGATGCAAATCTCGTTGTGACTCCGCCAGGTCTGATCTCTGCTTTTTGCACAAAAATGATTTTCTGTTTTGCAGAGTTCGGCCCAACTCTCCTTGAAACAACATAATCTCAGGCCTCCAGACTTTTGAAAACCTTAAATTTTTTTAGGGTCGGCTTTAGGAATTGGAATACATGTCTACCCAGCGGATTTGTGATCACGACACCCACATGGAGAAATCTATATAAACATATAGGTTTTGACATACATAAAATGGCAGTTTGCCTATGTTATAGGTACATACACTCACTGGACACTTTATTAGTCACACCTGTCCTAAGCTCGTTAACCCAAATTTCTAACAAGCCAATCACATGGCGGCAACTCAATGCATTTAGACGTGTAGACATGGTCAAGACGATCTGCTGCAGTTCAGATCGAGCATCAGAATGGGGAAGAAAGGTGATTTAAGTGACTTTGAACGTGGCATGGTTGCTGGTGTCAGACAAGCGGGTCTGAGTATTTCAGAAACTGCTGATCTAGTGGGATGTTCATGCACAACCATCTCTAGAGTTTACAGAGAATGGTCCGAAAAGGGCAAAATATGATGGATGTGCATCCAATAGTCGAGGGCAAATCTGTTAGGGTGACATCATCATATTTACTCTGAATCGCTTTGCCTCCATACAAACCATCTGATCCTCATCAAAGCCGCTTCACACTCGGCTGAGAACCGCTGCAGTGAGAGCTGTAGATCACGTTCCGATGAAGCCAGCAGGACCACATCACTTACGAAAAGCAGAGAGACGATCCTGAGGCCACTGAAACAGATCCCCTCAAAACCTTGGCTGTTTCTGGAAAGCCTGTCCATGAAAGTTAAGAACAGGATCAGTGACAAAGGGCAACCTCGGCGGAGTCCAACTCTCACTGGAAACAAGCCAGACTTACAGGCAACCATGCGAACCAAGCTCAGGCACTGGTCATACAGGGACCTAACAGCCTGTATCATAGGGTCTGGTACACTCTACTTCTGGAGAACGCTTCCCAGGATTCCCAATGGGACACGATCCAACGCCTTCTCCACAAAACACATTTAGACCAGTTAGGGCGAATTCTCATGCACCCTCCAGGACACCGCTGAGTTTATAGAGCTGGTCCAGTGGTCCACGGCCAGGACAAAAAAACACATTTTTCCTCCTGAATCTGAGGTTCAACTAACTCTCGAAGGGAGGCTCAGAAATGTGATCCTCCTGTAGTTGGAACACACTCACCCATTTTAAATAGGGGGACCACCACCCCGGTCTGTCAGTCCTAGGGAACTGACTCCGAAGTCCCTGCAATATTGCAGAGCCACATTAACCAACACAGCCCTACAATATCCAGAGCCTTGAGGAACTCCGGGCAAATCTTATCCACCCGAGGAGCCTTGCTACGGAGGAGCTTTATGACAACCTCGGTGACCACAGCACCAGAGATTGGAGATCTCTGGTGCTGTGGTCATCATCAAAGATCAGACTGATGGTCAGTTCAAACCACACAGTTGGTCTGCGTCAGGCAACGCATTCAACGGAAATTGAAGTTTGACGTATGTACTTTTTGGCTTCCATAGTCTGCTTCTGAGGAAAAAACAACGCGTGGGCGGGGCTTCCTCTGTTGCTGCACGTTCTGAACTACGGTGGATCGTAACTAGAAAGTGGCTTGGCTTTATTTGCTAGATAAAGCTAGAAAACGTTGACATCCGGTGCATCAGCGCTCATTCTTTAGATGTGTTCTGAGTTTGGGGAGTTTAACAATTTGCTCCAGGAGCTGCTTATAGATGAGGTTCGCTTTCAGTGCTACTTCCGTCTGTCCTGCACCAAATTTTATGACCTCCTGGGCCGCATTGGAGTGTAAATCTCCTATCAGGACACCAACTACAGGTGCTCTGTTCCTCCTTAGGAGCCCCTATCCATCTGACTTCGGTAAGTCCATCCATCCATTTTCTGAATCGCTTATTCCTCAAGGGCGTCGCGGGGGGGGGGGCTGGTGCCTATCTCTAGCTGTCAACGGGCGAGAGTAGGGGTACACCTTGGACAGGTCGCCAGTCCATCACAGACTTCGGTAAGTATTATTTCTAATTTTTGAAATTTGCGTTTGTTGAAAATGTTTTCACTTATCCCGCGCTTCATTCAAGATACTTGTATAGTGACATAAAGAGAGACGCTCTGATTGGTTGCCGCACTGCGTTAACTGCGTTGGGTCTGTCAAAAGTTAAACTAGCTGAACTTCTGCGTTGCGGCGTTGCTGTATGTAACGCAAGTGAAGTTGACAGAGCCAACGTACACAACGCACCGCAGTGACTTTGACAGACCTCTGTACTCTACTGTAGACTTTACATGTAATCTCACCGCAACTGACGCTGACGCATGGTGTTGGTGTGAACGCAGCATAAATTGATGGTTTTAGCTGTTTCCTTTATTTGAACTTTGTCTTTGTTTATTTCAGCTTAATTAGCACACATGAAAGAAAAGAATAAAGTGTCACATTTCCATCTCTATTATTCAAAATTACAACACCTTACACTTATAAGAAACATTAAGACACTCTTTCTATCTTGCACTTTGCCGAGTTTCTTGTGTACTTCAATAACCATACGTGTGTCCTTCAAAATAAAATAGTTTTAGTTAAGTGGAAGTTCCAAAATAAAGCATTATGAAAATGTAAACTATCTCTTTTAAATTGCTTTGTTCTTGTTTAACAGCCATTACAACCACAGAAACAGAACTGCCAGTCTACTTGGTAGCAACTCTGCCCTAATATTCTGAGAAAGGGAGTGAGTCAACAGCTAAACTCACTTCTAATTTTAAAATGTCATCTCACCACTCTCTGCTACAGCTAACGGTTTGCTTCCTCTTCTAATCCAAAATAAACCGTGAGCTGTCTCCAGAGATGGTCTAAAAAATCCCCTCTGCATCGGATGCAGCTGAAAGCACCAAAGTTCCAAATAGGAGGTTTGAGAAGAAAAGCTGTTGCAATCAACCTGCCGTTGGTCTCATTTCATCCAGCTGCAGAATGGAGGGAGCATCCGTCCACAGGCTGCTGGGTGAGTCCCATCTGATGGATGTGTGTTGGTGTGGAAATGTTGGGAGACGATCACTGCTGCTTCCCACAGCAGAGCGCTCATTAAAGCTTCGACTAACCTGAGAGTCATTTCTCTGCAGCTCTGATCTCTCTCCTGAGCTGCTCAACAAACCAAGGTGAGTGATTTATTTCACTGCTCTCCATGTTTGGGTCTGACAGCATCAACACCCTGTTGTCTTTACTGAGGAAGAAACAAACCTGCCCTGTTTGAGGTTCTGATCTCCTTGCTGTAATATATATTTTTAAATATACAAAAATGGATATGTTTTTTTTTTTTTTGTATTTTCAGTCCTCACATTTCATCCGATTGTGAGTCCAAGCAGATCTCAGTTCTTTGAAGGAGAATCTGTGTATCTGAGCTGTGAGGAGGACAACAGCTCTGCTGGATGGGTTGTGATGAGGAAAACGCTGAAACTAGAGTCTGAATGTGGAGACCTCTGGGGGATAAATACTGGTTTCTCATGTAATATCAGCAAACTAGCCCCAAGTGACAGTGGTGTTTACTGGTGTGATTCCACAGAGGAAGCAAAAAGTAACGCTGTCAAACTCAGCATCACTGGTAAGATCAGAGTGAGGAGTTAGTGTTGATGAAGCTGTGTGGAAATGGATCAAACGCTGTAGTTTGTCTCTGTGTTGAGGTGGATCAGTGATCCTGCAGAGTCCTGTACTCCCTGTGATGGAGGGAGATAACGTCACTCTGAGCTGTCAGACAAAAACATCTTCCTCCAGTCTTCCAGCTGATTTCTATAAACATGACGTCTTCATCGGGACTGAGGCTGCAGGTCACATGACTCTCCACCAGGTGACCATTTTTGATGAAGGCCGCTACAGGTGTAACATCAGGGATCATGGACGGTCTCCATCCAGCGAGATCTTGGTGACAGGTCAGGAGTGTAGTACACCATATTTTTGATGTGTTTCAAGTTATGATTTAAGCTTTTTTGAAAGCAATATGTAAATCTTTCTTTTAATTTTTTTTGTTTTGCACATTCAGTAGCTTTTGTCTGCTGTCATACTAACATGGCTCTTACTTTTAGAATGGGTTTACTATTGGCTTTCTCAATTACTGCAAAAATCAAAAGTGGGATTCCTCAAGGTTATATGCTTCGGCCAATTTTAATATGGGTGTCCTCACCATAGTCCACTGCTACGGCTGAGCCAGCATGTCCAAAAATATAATTGAGTGGATGGCAGAAGATCCTCTGGAAGCTGAAGATAGACGAGACAAATGTCAGTAATGTGTCCGTCAAAATTATACAGAGGAAAATTTGGAGTCAGTTAGTCCTGACCAACACCAGAAAATTTTATCTGATCACACCAGTCCTTTGATCACTGAACGGCTCTCTGAACTGGCACAGTGGAAAACTTTCATTGCTGATTACGAGGCACCAAACAATCTTGGGTCTGAAAACAGTCTGAGAGTTGCTGCTTAGGTATAAACTATGTAGACCCCTCAGATCATCTAAATTGAAATCCCACTGTATCTGTTCCCGCTGTGATGTATAGTTTCCTTTTTTGTTAATCAGAACCAGTGATGCCGGTAACGCGTTACTCAGTAGCACCTCACACCTAATATGACCACTTTTTCAATAATGACTAATATAACACGTTACTATTTCCATACAAGTAGTTAAATTAAAAGTTACTTGTTCAAGTCACCATGCGTTACTATTTTTGTGATTTTGTTTTAAGCCAAAACATATATTTCTTACATGGCGGCAAAAACATTAGGAAAAGAAGCAACAATAGCGGTATATATGGTCGTACATACCTTCAACAATACTGCTGTCATCATTTTCTGTCGTAATCTGAAACAGCTGATCATCTCTTTTATGGTCGCCATGTTTGTTTTGGCCTGAGTCGTGCCCTGTATCCGAATATCCCTACTATGCCTACTACGCAGCAGGCGAAAAGCAGTAAGCGAGCGATGTAG
Source organism: Apricaphanius iberus (assembly GCA_028564705.1). Classification (NCBI taxonomy): domain Eukaryota; kingdom Metazoa; phylum Chordata; class Actinopteri; order Cyprinodontiformes; family Aphaniidae; genus Apricaphanius; species Apricaphanius iberus. The sequence goes on from JAPXFQ010001544.1 coordinate 41,464, forward strand.
TAGATCCGTAGATCCGAATCTGTTGTATGGATTGGCGTAGTAGGCATAGAGTTCATGTGTACTACCGCCACAGTAAAAGCTTCTGTACAATACACTATCCCACAATGCAGCGGAAGCCCCAAAATTGTAGAAGAAGAGTGACGTCGGCTGCCGAGGTACTATTTGACGGGACCACAGGCGACGTAACGTAACATAAATATCCCGATAAAATGGTGGAGAAGTACGGATTTCATGCCTACTACTCGCTCGTTTACTACGCAGTATGTACTACATCAACGGTCAATTAGTACCTATTATGTAGCATGTAGTAAATTCGGATGCAGGGTGAGAGTTCAGTAATCTGTACTCTGTAACTGCCCCCTAGAGGAACTCTCCAGTGGTACGTGCAGTGAGCAAGCAAACGTCACTTAGGCCACGTCCACACTAAGCCGGATAATTCCATAAACGTATAATTATTTAGTCTACACCCCCCTATCGTCCACACTAACCCGGCGTCGTTTAAGAGCCGTGTAAATCTTAATTCAACGGCTAAACGAGCTAGTGTGGACAGCTTCCCCGGATAATGAAAGGAAGTGGCGTCAATGAAATGCTGCGTCAATAACGATACGACACTACAGACAAAGACAACAGCGAAGAGTAATAAATCGATCTCGTCGTCTGTCCACACCAAAAACTCTCTCTTCTTCTAAGCAGCTATTGTTCTCCTCGGTTAACGGGACAAGCAGATATGTACTGTGCTGTAGAGCTTCTTGTATATTATTTAGGCGCTGGCATCACGTAGAATATAAGCGTTTTTCGTGCGTCTTTTCGCGCATGCCCAGTATTTCCACAGATCTGTATGGGATTGCGCAATCATGGGACCTTAAACGGACCTTTAACGGGGCGTAAATGCTCGTGTTGAGTGGATAACATTAGGCGTCTAACTCCTCGTATAACTTTATCGGCTTAGTGTGGACGTAGCCTGAGATGCAGCTTGGTGTTTCATAGTTGCTGGTGTCAATCTGAGGTTAAAAAGCAAGCATATATCCGGCGTTACGGTTAAAATGTAATAGAGTGAGTATTGGCAAAACTGGTTGTTGTTTTTATGCTGAGGCAGTGGGAAGTGCTACTGGCAGCTGATGGAAGTAACTAATAAAGTAAACTGTAATCTAACCTAATTGCCTTTAAAATAAAGTAATCAGTAAAGTAACTAAGTTACTTTGGAAGGAGTAGTCAGTAATCAGATTACTTTTTCAAAGTAACTGTGGCAACACTGATCAGAACTAAGCAAGAGCAGGAAGTAGTCTGTGAGTTTTTTTCTACTTTGTCATTTAACAAATTTTTTATTCCTCAGTTCTTATGTTTGGTTGATTTTCTTTGAGTATGAATGTCGGTTCTATGGACTAGACCAAGAGCCATTAAAAAACACAAATAAATTCACCAGTCTGTGTTAAATGAATACAATGTAGGTTTTTTTTTGTTGTTGCAGAAAATACTCCAAACCTACCTCCTCCTGCTGTTCATGCTCCAACCACCACAGTGGACCCACCCGCAAGTACACCAAAAATGGCTCCTGTTGCAGCCTTCTTCTCTTACAGACTGATCTGCCATCTGGTGGTGTTCTGTCTGTATTTCATCTTGACTCTCCTCATGATGTCCATATATCAACAGGAAGCCACAGGTAGATCTCTCTCTTTCTCTCTCTCTCTCCCCTTGTTTTACTTTCCCACTCTTTTTCTAACTTTCTCCAACTGCAGGCGGCAAACGACCCGCCTCCATGGTTATGGCTCTTCCCACTTACGCTGATCAGGGATTGGACAACGACTGTGATGATGTCACCACAGAGCATGAGTTCTAATCAGAGCAGATTATGTCAGCACTCTATTCCTACTTTCTGTCTGCTTCCTCTTCCAATCCGATTTTGTCTGATAACTCAGAAGTGAATAAAGAACTTGAAATGTCTGTGGGTGTTTACTTCGTTTTTTTCTGAACTCAAGCTAGAAATATTATTGCTATTAATGCTTTTTCTCTTACATTTTCATTCTTACAAATGTAACATTAGTTGATGCTTTAAACTGACATTTCTGCAGCCCTAAAAATCACAAGACATCAGAAGTCTCTGGTCTTCACATCAGAATTCCCTCAGAACTAAAAGGAAACTCTACCCACTGTGGCATCTTTTCTTTCTGAACCTATTCAGATGGTTTCAGAAGAGCTGCTTGACTAAACATGGATTTGCAGTAGGTTTTCCTACTGTGACTGAAGCCACCAACTACAAACATGCTGCTGTGAAAGCTCAGAGGTCACTTCTTGGTGAGTTGAATTAGTTGTCCATGAGCACTGCTGGGTGCTGCCACAGTCTGCCTGATCCTGTTTGTAGGCTCCCCTCTGTGGGACAATAAAGGATTTTTCTATTCTATTCCTCCCTTGGATCATATCAAAACAATCCTGGTTTCACACACATCCAAGCTTCCTAGTTTTAGAATCTAGATGTCTTTATTTGTATCATGTGACAACCGTATGGATGTTTTTATAGATAAGGCCACTGGTTTGTGGCACTGGGTTTAGTTCTGCTATGAGGACCCAAATGATGGTTGGCAGGCTGTAACAGCCACGGCCTCAAGGCTTTTTTTTGGTTTGTTTTATTCACCTCTGTTTTGCTTTAAAGCTGTGTCGGGGGATTATCAGCTGCTGTTGCCATTGGTGCTGTCATTTCAGCACCACCCCCAAAGTGGCCTGTATTCTGCCTCAACCTGCATACTGGGATGGATGGATGGATAGAAACCCTCAATAAAACAATACAAATGGAGTGTTCAAACAATTTTTTCAGTGCTCCCCAACAAAATAAGATAAAAATAAGCAGAAACCAAAGAGAAAAAATGTTATCTCCGCATCAAAAATACATTAGACGGGAACATAGATAAAGACTTTATAAGTCTAACAAGTGCTAGGTAAAATATTGCTTATTAAGTAGGGTTATAGCAAAGGGAGTTAAACTGGATATATACCTCTTTGTCCAGCACTTTGGCAAAATAAATCTCCAACCAGAGGGCAGAGGCACAAGGTGGCAGCTTAAGGGGTGCAATACATCCTTTACAATGAAGGAAGAAATCCTCATCAGCTGTCTGCTGTACAAACATGCTACACTATTCTCTGGTTTACCAAGCAGGCGGTCAGACCACCTTACAATCAGGTTAAGAGATTTTTTTCGATTTCAAGCTTGCTTGACCAAACCATGACACCAATGAGAAAGACAGAAGGCTTTCAATAAAAGAGCGATATATCATTATGGTCCGATCAATATGAGAGAAAGGAGTGCAATCACCGTTGACCCTTCTTACTCACCGCATGACAGTTCTCTTCAAAATCCAACTCCTTATCAATGACTGTCCCAAGGTATCTGTACGATTTCCCCTGTTCAATGATTTGTCCTTTGATTAAAGACACATCCTGTTGATGAGGTTTTCTTCTGAAATCGATGATCAGATCTTTCGTTTTTAAAAGACACTCTGATCTGATCGTTGGGAAGCAACAGACCTGATATGGCTTTTCTCCGACCTGTTGTCTCCCCTGCTTACTTTGTATGTGTCATTTTTGCTGGCGTGAAAACTGTGCGCACTTTGTAAATATCTGCCAGTGTGTGTACAATAGAAATTGCTGTGGTTTGTCCATATTTAAGGTTGTTTACCACACCAGACTGACTCGTTTCAGCTCCATTTACTTTAATGTGAGCAATTTGCTCTCACTGTGAACATCTTCAAAAAGGTATATTAGACTTATTCTATTAAACTCAGTTGCCTGGTACTCACCGGTACCATAGACACCCAGGATGTAACACAGGCAGACAATAGTAGATGCAAAGAGCATGGTTAAGCTTTTTTAAAACGACCAATAAAGCAACGGAAACACAGGGGAGCCAGCTAATTTTATTAAGTTTAACAACCATTTCAAAAAGGACACTAAAAACAAAACTTTAAGATAAAAAGAACTAAACAAAACGCTGATTTCTGTCATTAATTATATATAACTTCCAAAGCTTACAGCTCGTCACACAGGAAGTGGACGCTAACACTAAACTTGAACCAGATGCTTCACCAGCTAAAACTTCACTGCTATGAAGGGAGAATATGGTTGGTGGTTAAAATATTAACCTGTTGGTTGACAAATAAAAGACTGGGATGAACAGCTCCCGCCAATTATTAACAACACTCTATATTGACCACTAAGACATTCTTCCAAAATCAAAAGTTGGAAAGATAAAACAATGAATCAAACAGAAACATCTCAGTGGATTGAAATTCTTCAGCTCAGTTATTCACTCCAATCTCCTTGTAGCAGAGCTGGGTTAGGCCTGATGGCACCAGCTCCAACTCAATATTTGTTTATTTACCATAAAAATATCATTCCTAAATATTAAAAATACAAAACAATGTTCCTGCAGCAGCTGAAGGAGTACCAGGGCATCTATACCTGTTCTGGTTCTGCTGATTAGAAGCTAACCAGGTTCAGATCTTCCTGATTTATGTTGTAGAGAATACATAGGGTGGCCATATTTAAATTTCCAAAAAGAGGGCACTTTGTCCAGTCCTGACATACCATGTTAACCCGGTTCTGTTTACCTAAGGAATACTTTTGATTTGAACGGATTTAAAGTGTTCCTTCTCTGTCTGGTTAGAAAGAAGAGGTGGTTAAATGTCTGTCTGCTGCTGCATCAGTATTAATGTGCTGAATTGTGTTGAGCCAGCTCTGAAGTTAAAGATGGTTCGATGAAAATTTAGCAATTGCTTTTACTATTTATAATTGGTTTAGAACTCTATATAGAGCTATGGGAACAAACAGATGCTTTTTAATTAATTTAGACTACCAAGCATCTTTTTTCCTTGGGTCGGAAAACAGCTGCTCATAGAGTACATGTGGATGAGAGAATCAGTTCATTTCAAAAGTGATGCTCTGTGGTGACATCATCAAAATCATCGTCCAATCCCCGCTCAGCCAGGATGGGTGGAGTCATGGCCACGGAGGCTGGTGGGTCACTTCCTGCAGTCGAAGGAAGTTTGAAAGTGAAGATAAATTATTGACTTCAGATCAGTGAATGAGTCAGAGTTTATATCCTAATCTTCAGGTCACATGACCCTCCACCAAGTGACCAGCTCTGATGAAGGCCTCTATAGGTGTAGCATCAGGGGTCATGGAGACAGTGTTGCCAACTTAGCGACTTTGTCGCTAGATTTAGCGACTTTTCAGACCCCTATAGCGACTTTTTTTCAAAAAAGCGACTAGCGACAAATCTAGCGACTTTTTCTGGTGTTATTGGAGACTTATCTGGTGTTTTGGAGACTCTGGCGTGAAGCACGTATTGTTCTGCAATTACTGTCCTCAAAGTGAGCCCCTCCCCCGTCCCAAAGCACTTACAGGCGGCCAGTCTCACAGTAGCCTTGCGCAGCAGTCCCATCTACAGTCTATGGGCGGAGCAGAGAGAGAGAGAGAGGAGACCCTCACCACTCGGCGTCCGGACTGCAAATGAAATGCGCTTGCGCAAAAGAAAGCCGCCGCTGGCTTGCAGAGCGGGATTTAAATGTAAACGTTTCTTTGCTGTGACGCTGTCACACAAATCACTGCATTTGACTCACACAACCTCAGCAGCTCAGTCACTTATTCACCTCGTCCACTGTGTGTGTAGCCTACCTCTCTGTGACATAAGATCTTGCTAGCTAGCTCAGCACAACTTAAAAAAAAAAACACTTTAAAAAAAAAACCCTAAGTAACTCTGCCAGAGTGTGTCTTTTGGGTCACTTTGCCGGTCCCAAGCCCGGATAAAGGAGGAGGGTTGGTTGTAGAGCTAGCAATTTCACCCTACAGAACAATCTTTTGATTAAATTTGCTGTTATAACATTTAACAATACAGGACAAAACTGATGTGTGTAATGTGGATCTAGACAAAGCATTAAACTCATTAAATGTTGTTAATGTTGAAATTATTTTTGTACATTTGTAGTTCTAAACATATTTAGGGTGTTTTTTACTCACTTTTGTCTCTCCCACGACGTTATTCCTCTCTCCTACAGCGTCCGTTACAGTTATTTGCAAATAGCCAATTATGCAAATTAGGCGATGACGTCATTTAGCGACTTCTAGCGACTTTTGGGACAGCCAATAGCTACTTTCCTTACTGAGGAGTTGGCAACACTGCATGGAGAGTCTCCAACTGAATTGATCAAAGATTTAATTATTATTATTAATGTTCCTCTAATCTGTGTAAAATATGTGTAGTTAAACCGTCACAGTCAGACAAAGCCTCAAACAAGACTTCATCTTTGTCTCTCTGCAAAAAAAACACACACAACCAGAGCTCCTCCTACTGCAGAAGCTCCTCCCACCTGTGTAGCACCACCCTCTGGTTCATCCTCCCTTCATTCTGTTTTCACTCTGGTCTGCCACCTGGTGGTGTTCTCTCTGTCCTTCATCTCCACCATCCTCATAGTGTCTTTATATCGACAAAGAGCCAAAGGTAAAAATCACCCTGATTCGTCCAACCAATCCAACCAATCACTGACTGCCGGCTGTTTGTCACTGAATCCTGCTTGTGTTGCTTCATTTTCTTTGATTTACTTTCTAAATATCTCCAGCTTAGCATTTTTCTACATTCATTGTTTTTGTGGTAATTCATTCATTTTTTTCTCCAAATTTCTCTAAATGCAGGAAGTGACCCGTCACCATCCATGATGATGACTCCGCCCACCCAGGCTGAGGTGGTACCAGATAATGAGTATGATAATTTCGCCACAGAGCATCACTTCTGACCTAAACCATCTCATCCTACTCTGCTCCTGATGTGTTTTTTCTGGGAAAAAGTGTTGAATTACTGAATTATTATAACTTCATAATTATATAAAACTGAACTACTTGTAATTTAATAAATCAAACTGACACTAAGAATCTAACACATATTTACACACATGTAAGAATAGTTTTATTAAGTTTTACAAACATTTTAAAAAGCACAATACAATGCAAACCCAAACATTAACTTCTGTCCAGTTCTATAAAATCCAAAAAAAGCTTAATAAATCTCCTAAAACTGAGCCTGTTATCACACAGGAAGTGGACGCCAAAACTAAAGGTGAACCGGATGCTTCACCAGCTATAAGCTGAAAGTTATGAAGGGACAAAATGGTTGGTTGTTAAAATATTAACCTGGTGGTTCAGAAACGAATATGAAAGTGGGATGAACAGCTCCCATCAATTATTAACAACACTCTGATCTCTGTCTGTATGTCATCGTTGGATCGTCGGCGTTTTTTTCCACGTTGTGTCTAAATCCTGTCCTCACCCTGACGCTACGTCCACACTAAGCCGGATAATGCTTTAAACGTATAATTATTTAGTGTACACCCCCCTATCGTCCACACTAACCCGGCGTCGTTTAAGGTCTGTGGCCGGATAACTATTAGCCGGGTAAGAGAGCCGTGTAAATCTTAATTCAGCGGCTAAACGAGCTAGTGTGGACAGCTTCCCCGGATAATGAAAGGAAGTGGCGTCAATGAATGCTGCGTCAATAACAATACGACACTACCGACAAAGACAACAGCGAAGAATAATAAATCGATCTCGTTGTCTGTCCGCACCAAAAACTCTCTCTTCTTCTGAGCAGCTATTGTTCTCTTCGGTTAACGGGACAAGCAGATATGTACTGTGCTGTAGAGCTTCTTGTATATTATTTAGGCGCTGGCATCACGTAGAATATAAGCGTTTTTCGTGCGTCTTTTCGCGCATGCCCAGTATTTGCACAGGTCGGTATGGGATTGCGCAATCATGGGAACTTAAACGGACCTTAAACGGGGCGTAAATGCTCGTGTTGAGTGGATAACATTAGGCGTCTAAATCCCCGTATAACCTTATCGGCTTAGTGTGGACGTAGCCTATTATAAATAAAATATGAGCATTACCGGCTCTGAATGTTGCTTTGCATCTGGGTCCTTAACTCAAAACTTGATAGAATGATCGGACTAGTTGGACCTAGAGGAGACTTTACTAAAGGAGGAGGAATGGTTAACCGTACTGGAGTGGTGCTTCAGACAGGGAATGGGACAAGGGACTCAGCTTACTTGGGTACCTGGCTGGTCTTCTATCCTTCCAGCGTTGGACCAAGGAGGAACGAGACAGTCCTCCTGCCACCTTCATTACTGTCCTAGGCAGTGGCCAGAAAAATGACACTGGGTGTGCCAAATTTGTTCTGAACAAACAGTTTTGTTTCGTTTTACTGAGCGCATGTAATACCCCTCTGAAGCGGAAAAATGTAGCCAGTTTCATAATTTGCCTTAAACGGAGAGGCAAGCGCTCCCCCTACCTACAGGCCTGCTGGCACAACTACAAATTTCAAAATAAAATATTTAAAATCGCTGCCTGGTATTAGCTTGCATAAATTAACACCGTCTCAACTTTTGAAATATATCATAACCTTTCAACCTTTAAACACAAGTTTTTAAAGCAATTTAAATGAGTTGTTAACAATTTTTAAATGTGTTTCCTGTAACATTTATGAGTGAACCTGTTTATCTTATCCTATTTATTTCTTACTCTATCACATGCAGGGCTACATATTATTTAAGCCCCTGAACTTCCCAACTTCGGATTGCAGCTTAACAAGGCATGTGGCTTGGCCTTAAACAGGTTTATTATTTTGTCAGAGTCCAGTTTGCCTGGAAGCTCTTTTTCCAACATGAGCCATAAGATGCTGTTAAGTCTCTCAGTGAGCATTGTAGCTCTGCTGCTGGTTTTAATCCTGTTCACCACTGAAAAAAAGGCGCTCTACAGAGCAACTTGAAACAGGCAGTGAAATGAGAATGCAAAGCAAAATGTTCATCTTGGGGAAAACGTGGGTACTATCTCCAGCAATTCATTTGCTGTATTACTGCATATTAAATATTCTTTATCAAGTATTTAATCAAAACAACCTGACCAGGGAACTACACATAAAAGTGAAATCAAACGTTTGCGCTATTTTTAGAATTTCCCCTTTTTTTATGTTAACTAGTCAGATTGTTGCAGAAGTTATTGGCCTTAAGTTTTTGGATTATTTTTTCCACGGACAGAATAGATTACCCCATGGGTAATCATAGCCGTTGCTCTGCAGGCAGAATCCGCACTTTGCTTTACTGGAGACTGGAGACTGCAACGTGATTCACTTTAGACAAAAAGTGTAACATGAGGAAATACTTCTCCCATTGTAGCGACCATAAGATGAAGACTCTCAGAATGAACCGTTTCATGACCTGTAAACTATCGGAGGAGCACCTGCTGTTAAGCTGCTGGAGCGCTTCTAACTGGCGCACTGGGGTCAATGGACTGGGGACCTGTCCAGGTTGAATGGCGCCTCTTACTCTTACCCGATAATTACTGGACAAATGCCCCAGACCCCTCGCAACTCTTCAATGAGTAGTGGGATAAATAATAAATTGAATTAATTTACCTGGACTCAGTGCATAGAGTAAAGAAAAAAAACAAAACAAAAAAAAAACATCTGCACTTCACATAAAGCAAGAGGGAGGTGTGTAAACTAATCTGTAAAAATGCATGACAGACTTCAGATTTTTTGTCACCTCTCTCTCTTTCTCTTTCTCCCCATATATAAATGCATTCAGTTTTTTTTTGGGTGTGCCAGCTGGCTCTGTGGGTGGCACTGGCACACCCGTGGCTACGCCAATGGTCCTAGGACTGCTCCTACAACTCTCCAGGAGGGCCCGGTAAACATCTTACCAGATTCCCAAAGTAGATGCTCAGCTTTTTTCCTTTTCCCCCAGGACGAGGAGCCTGATCCCCACTACAAACAACTTATCGCAGGGACAGATTGTTGGGAGCCCTCCCCAGTTTCCCCGCACCACCAGCCTTTCCGAGGTCCGCTCCTTGTTCCACTCCAGTCCAAGCTCTCCACCAGCCACAGGCCTTGCCCATAGCTCCATCCAATGGTGTTGCTGCCTCAGACTTTCTTCCTCTGCTCATGCCTCAACGTTGGTAAAGGCAAGGCAAGGCAAGGCAAGGCAAGGCAATTTTATTTGTATAGCACACTTTCAACACAGGGCATTTCAAGGTGCTTTACATATGATTAGAATACAAATGAGCAGTTAAGAAAATAATCAAGAAAATACAACACTGTAGGGACAAATGAGTGTAACAATTAAAAACAAAACAGTAAAAACAGTTAGTCTAAATAAGTAAGTTTTAATTTTAGATTTAAAGGAGTTCAGTGTCTCTGCAGTTTTGTATTCTTCCGGTAGTTTGTTCCAGATATGAGGAGCATAGAAACTAAAAGCTGCTTCCCCATGTTTGGTTCTGGTTCTAGGGACGATCTTTAAACTAGAACTAGAGGACCTGAGTCATCTGGATGGTTTGTACCGTGATAGCAGATCTTTAATGTACTCTGGTGCTAACCCATTCAATGATTTATAAACTAATAAAATCACTTTGAAGTCTATTCTCTGAGCTACAGGGAGCCAGTGGAAGGACTTAAGAAATGGGGTGATGTGTTCTACTTTTCTGGTTCTAGTTAGAACACGAGCAGCGGCGTTCTGGATCTGATTTATTTTTAGGTAGACCTGTGCAGATACTGTTACAGTAATCAAGGCGGCAAAAGATAAACGCATGGATGGGTTTTTCTAGGTCTCCTTGTGTCATCAGTCCTTTAATCCTAGAAATGTTCCTCAGGTGATAGAAAGTTGACCTTGTTATTGCCTTTATGTGACCCTGGAGGTTCAGGTCTGAGTCCATTATTACACCTAGATTTCTGGCCTGGTTGGTAGTTTGTAGTTTGCCCAACTGAAGCTGTGCACTGATATTTAATCTATCTTTTTTGGGTCTGAAGATAAGTACTTTAGTTTAGTTCTTGTTCAGTTGTAGGAAATTATGGGACATCCAGCTGTTAATTTGCTCAATGCTTTTATTAAGGATTTGGACGGGTTCAACATCACCTGGTGACATTGAGATATACAGCTTTTTATTCACCGCGTGAGATCGCTTCATTCATTCTGGTGGCTGCCTACATTCCGCCGAGCGCGGACGTGCGCGAGGCTCAGCGCACGCTTGCAGGCCAGATATTACATGCGGAGCGGTCTTTTCCGGACTCTCTTGTTATCGTGCTTGGTGACTTTAACAAGGGAAACCTGAGCCAGGAATTACCAAAGTATAGACAGTTCATTAAATGCCCGACCAGAGAGGAGAACACGTTGGATCACTGCTACACTACAGTCAGCAGAGCGTATCATGCTGTGCCGCGCGCTGCCCTCGGACTATCAGATCACGTGATGGTGCACCTAATTCCCTCATACCGACAGAGACTGAAATTGGCCAAGCCTGCGGTGATAACAACAAGGAAATACACCTCTGAAGCTGTGGAGGAGCTGCGCTCATGTTGGGAGACGACAGACTGGGGAGCGTTTGGAGCAGCCACGGACAATCTGGACGAGTATACGGACACTGTGACCTCATACATTCTGTTCAATGAGACGCACATCATCCCAACGCGCACCAGGATTTGTTATAACAATGACAAGCCCTGGTTCACACCCAAGCTCCGGCGCCTACGTGAGGAGAAGGAAGTAGCGCGGCGGAGCGAGGACTGGAGTACATACAGACGAGCAAAGTACCACTTCAGCAGTGAAGTGAGAAGAGCAAAATCTGTGTACTCCAACCGTATACAGGAACACTTTAGCTCCAATGACTCTGCAGCCGTGTGGAGGGGGTTGAGGGCTCTCACAAACTACAAGCCCAAAGCCCCCCAGGCCCTGAACGACCGGACTCTCGCCCAGGGCCTGAATACACACTACTGCCGCTTTGAACAGCCGTCTGCTCCCCCAACCATCAACGACCCCAGCACTTCATCAAAGGACTCCTCAGACCCCCCCTCCTCCCCCCCTGCCCTCTCCATCCAGGAGGAGGATGTGCGCCGACAGTTTTTGAGGCTGAACAGGAGGAAGGCCCCCGGGCCGGACGGTGTCTCCCCCTCCACCCTGAGACACTGCGCGGATCAGCTGGCCCCCGTGTTCACGGACATTTTCATCACCTCCCTGGCGCTCTGTCGCGTGCCGTCCTGCTTCAAAACCTCCACCATCGTCCCTGTCCCCAAAAAGCCACGGATCACAGGACTTAATGACTACAGGCCGGTGGCGCTGACGTCTGTGGTCATGAAGTCATTTGAGCGCTTGGTTCTGCCCCACCTCAAGGACATCACCGCCCCCCTCCTGGACCCACTGCAGTTCGCCTACAGAGCCAACAGGTCTGTGGATGATGCAGTGAACCTGGCCCTCCATTTCATCCTGGAGCATCTGGACTCCCCAGGAACCTACGCCAGGATCCTGTTTGTGGACTTCAGCTCTGCCTTCAACACCATCCTCCCTGGACTGCTACGAGACAAGCTCTACCAGCTCAGCGTGCCCGACTCCCTCTGCAGGTGGATCACTGACTTCCTGTCGGACCGGAGACAGCACGTGCGGTTGGGGAAGATTGTCTCGGACAATCGGACTACAAACACTGGGACTCCTCAGGGCTGTGTACTCTCCCCCTGGCTCTTCTCGCTGTATACAAACTGCTGCACCTCCAGTCACCAGTCCGTAAAGCTGATCAAGTTTGCGGACGACACCACCCTCATCGGACTTATCTCAGACGGTGATGAGTCCGCCTACAGGAGAGAGGTGGACCGGCTGGCTTCTTGGTGCAGTCACAACAACCTGGAGCTGAACGCCCAGAAGACAGTGGAGATGATCATGGACTTCAGGAAAGTCACAGCCCCACCGTATCCCCTCACCCTGATGGACTCTCCCACCCCCATCTCCATCGTGTACTCCTTCCGTTTCCTGGGCACCACCATCACCCAGGACCTCAAGTGGGAGCCAACCATCAGCTCCCTCATCAAGAAGGCCCAGCAGAGGATGTACTTCCTGCGGCAGCTGAGGAAACTCAAAGTGCCGACCGAGATGCTGGTGCAGTTCTACACGGCCATCATCGAGTCCATCCTCACCTCCTCCATCACCGTGTGGTTCCCCGGCGCCGCAGACCGGGACAAACACCGACTGCAGCGCATCGTGCGTGCTGCTGAGAAGGTGATTGGCTGCAGGCTCCCATCCCTCCGGGACCTGTTCTCCTCCAGGACCCGGAGGCGTGTGGGTCGGATCACAGCTGACTCTTCTCACCCTGGACACCGACTATTCTCCCTCCTCCCCTCAGGCAGGAGGCTACGGTCCATCCAGACCCACACCTCCCGCCACCTGAACAGTTTCTTCCCCTCCGCCATCAGACTCATGAACAATAACAGACCCATGTAGGATAGAACCATCTGCACTACGTAACTTTATTTTACTGCACTGTGTGGTCTGATCACACTTAGATCTGCTGCTGTCATTCACCTGCACATCTGTGAATGGAACCCTGCTGCTGCCCTTACAGAAAAACCACATGTTTGCACATGTGGTTCACATGTGCAGGACATGGGAATCACATGTGCACCACATGTGATTCCCATGTCCTGCACATGTGAATCACATGTGGTATACATGTGGTTTACATGTGATTCCCATGTGAATCACATTAGAACCACGTGTGATTCACGTGTGCAAACATGTGGTTTTGGAACGTTTTCATGGGCTTCACATGTCGTTAACGTGTGGAGCACATGTGATCCACACGTGCTGCACATGTGATCCTAATGTGATCCACATGTGCTCCACATGTGGATCACATTAGGATCACATGTGCAGCACGTGTGGATCACATGAAAATGTTCCAAAACCACATGTGTGTCACATGTGAATCACATGTGACACACATGTGATTCACATGAAAATATTCCAAAAAAACGTATGGACACATAGATCCTGATGCACAATGTTAGGCACATGTGATACTCCAAAATCACATTATGTATGAAAATGTGGATAATGCTGCAGTGCTTACTGTAAACTATTCATCCATATTGGCAGATTTTAAACCAGTGTCACTATTTCTTTGGGAACTCATGTACTTTGCACCATCAATCATGTCGCATGAAAGTAAGTCAGAAACACACATTTTAAGGAAAGTCAAATAGTGCTTCTTAAGGCTTATGGCCACTTCCACATTAAATAATTTCACAAGAACTTAAATTAAACAAATGCTGTTTATTTGGGGGGGGGGACAACATCACAGTACAAACAGTACAACATTAATGTGTCAAGAACAAAACACATTTGTCTGTTTCTTTCTTGATTTAGTCTTGAACTGGTCCAGCAGGCTCCCTGTTGTTGAAATATTATAACACAGAAGATTACATTAGTGTAAATCCAGTATATTCTTTCAAAGAGAAGGTTAGTTTGACTTTAACAGACTAACTCCTCAAATTCAGATATTTCTACTTGCTTATAAATTATAACTAATTAATACACGAACGAAAATAACGGGTTACCATGTTTCCTTGCCACGCCTCCTGACATCTTTTAATTTTTGAGCCATGCAGGCCTTGATATCAGTGTCGCTGATGTCTCTGTGGACTTTTCTTACAGTACATGATCTGTAGAAAATAAAACACAACTTTCAGTAATCACATAAATAGTTTTGGGTTCAGTACTCATGTAATTTCTTCCTTTGTTCATTTCTCTCTTCCTCTGACAATGTCAGCTAAGATTTCTCTGACATATCAGTGCACATCTAGACCACTGGTGTGTTGACATCAAGGTAGCAATGGTGGTGGATCTACTTCCAGTATTTGCCTGGATTCAACTTCGGAAGAAGTGTGCTGTCTTTAGTAACATCTGACAAAATTCCAGAGCGCATTAAGGCAAAATAAGCACTGTTTTTTAAGCTCAAATCAACATTCTATTTGTTGCACTCTACTTTGCTTTATGTTTCCTTGTTCACTCGTTCAGCTGAGCTCCACCGTGTTTGCCTCAGATTTCCACTCTGAGTCCCGTCAACTGTAAAGTTATTCTGATTACCCTGCAGCTGTGGGCATTATCAGTGATGGAGAAGAAGCTGAGTACAGTAACAATCACCTCATCTTAAACACCAGCGAAACTAAACAGATATTTGTTGAAGTCAACAATCTCTTAATAGTTAACAAAGCACTGTTTACAATCCTGGGAGAAGTGGGGGAGGTTGTGGGGGAAAACGTACCTTGGAGTTCAGCTAGTCTAGAAATGTAACACTGAAGCATCTAGAAGAAACGCTAGTGCAGACTTTACTTCTTGTGGAAGCTGAGATCATTCAATGTCTGTTCCAAGATGTTTCCCATCTTCTATAAGTCTGTTGTTGAAGTTCAGTCAGCTTTGCAGCATCTGAACCAGACACTTCAAGCTACCCTTACCAATGTTGCATTTCAGAAAGCACAGCATAATTATTAGATCATCAACAGTCCCGCTTCACTCCAAAGCCCCACCCCCCCATTCCCCAGGACATAATGCAAAATCAAAAGTCTGACAGGCAGGTTCCTCGGCTAATCCTAGGCGAGGGGGTCACACTGCAAGGATTTTTTGGTGTTTTCTTTGAAAATGAGAGTGGAATAATAGTTTTTTTTTAATACCTGCGGCGTCTGTTTTGTATTTCAGAGTTCCATTACCTTATTAACCACATTTTAACCCATTCCAAAAAAAGTCTAACAATGCAACATCAGTAAGGGTAGCTTTAAAGAGGCTAAACAAACTGATCGAGAGGGCTGGTTCAGTGCTGGAGATAAGTCTGGAACCGATGAAGCTGATTGTCCTGAGAAGATGCTGCAGAAGCAGCTGAACATAAAGGACAATTCTTTACATACTCTACACTACACAGTGAAGAAACAACAAAGCAAGTTAAATTAGAGGCTTCTTCAGGTCCAGTGAAGGACAGAAAGGTAGTGAGTATAATTCCTGCCGGCAGCTGTCATAGTCTAGAACAAGGCTTATCTTTTTCATCTTCTAATTCATTATATTGATTTGATAAAAACAAATAAAAATTTCAATTAATCTAAACCAGGTAAAAATTGTCAGTCAACATTCTGGATTGAAACATCACAGTGGCTTTACACATTGGTTTAAACATTTATGTATAGTGCTACTTTCAAATAGGTGTAAATGGTTGACACAATAACTTTATAATATTGGATTATGACCTCATTTTTTACACTAATCCATTTTCATGCAAAATTTTCAAGTATTTAAAAGAAATTAATAAGTTTATACAGTATTATTCTGGACCCTCAAAACAATATTCTCATCCTTACCAATCACAAGCTGAACTTTGGCTTGGTCGAGTGACGGCCTTATGTCACCGAGGATGCTCTTCCTTCCTGTTACTGAAGTGGATCCCATTTCCTCCTCAGTGAATATGGCATCCATCACAGTCCTTGTCAATTTTTTAAACCCGTCACACCTTTTGGCCATATTTATGGCCACGGGGTTCATAAGATGATCGACAGAGTTCTGCAGATATGAGGGACAAGATTATGTATCAATACCTTTCTAAAGTGTCCAAATCCCAGATTATCAGAGGAGTGCCACTGTGTGGTAAAACAGCTGATTTGTCAATAAGGTGTCAATGTTATTCCAAGTTGTTCAAAGTTTTTACACCTCAAGTAACATATAGGCCAATAATATAATGGAAAATATCAAATAACTCCAGTAGGTTTTAAATAAAATCAATACATTACAGATACTTAAAGTGTAAAGCACACCTCACTGAATGCAATAGCATAAAGGTAATACAAATGAAGGCTACAATCATAACGAAGAAAAAGACATTCACAACCTGATGCAAAAATCTTTCAATCTACAGTAACAATGATCACATTTTCTTACAATGTAAAGGTAAGCTTTCCCTTAAGGATTGATATAGTTTAGTTCCAAAAAATCATACCAAAATTCATACCAAAAACTGACAGATCAGGTTAAGTTACATAAATGTAATACTAAAAGTTTACTTGATAAGCCTTAAAAGGTTTTGTATTTGAAAGGTATGTGATCGTTATGTTTAATAGCAGAGAATCCAACTTCCAAAGGTAAAAGGACAAAGTATAAAACATAACCACTGTAGGTGCCAAATGTGTCGTGTATGTGCTCTATGATTATTTTAGTAAACAGTTGATTATGTTTGAATTTGATCCTACTTTAATCATTTAAATACAATTAAAAAACACTTACTTTCATTGATATTTATGAGACATTATTTGGACTGTTTTTAACTTTATATCAGATATCTGATCTGTATTCTATTCTATAGGTGTGCAAGCGTTACAATGGATGGACAAACAATGAGAGCCTGTTCTTTTAAGAAAGTGTCAGGGCACAACCAAAACAACAGGGACTGTTGTTTTGGTTGGCTGAATACATGATGGAGAACTCATGGTTTTTCTGAGCATGTTCATTAGTATCAGACAAACCAAGCAGTTTAATTTAGTAGTGGATATATACTTGGTGTTGTGTTGCTTCATAAAATAAGCCAAAACACTGTTATGGCACATTATTTCTGGAACACACATTAGCAATAAGCACTTCAATGTCAGTAAAAGCATAATTATGAACAGCGCAAATAGCAGAAATAATGCATGATGACATCTTTGTGTCGGCCAAGAGACTGACACTTCATACAACTTACACACAATAGCCTACTTACAGAGAGGGTGAAGTTTAAAAACCAATAAAAACGTGAAATGCCTCATATTCTGCGACAGACTGGCGTCCTATCCAGGGTGTAACCGGCCTAACGCCTGCTGATAGCTGGGATAAGCTCCAGCTTTGGTCAATTCAGAATCATCCAGAGTGTCCAACACATTGAGTCGGGCTGCAGCCATTTTGGGAGTCTTTGTGAACAGGTCTTAGGGAGTAAGGAGTCCTCTACACTTCTTTTAAGGACTCCCAGACTTAGGAGCCACTTTTAGGCCTAAAAGTGGTTGTGAATTACTTTTATCTTAAGAAACTAGGAGTCCTAAATTTAAGAGTGACACGCCCACATTTTTTAGGAGTTACTCCTAAATTCGCCAGTTAGGACCTACTTTTAGCCCTAAGAGTCTTTATGAATACGGCCCCCTGATTTAGATGGGTTTTAATGGAGAACCTAATGGCATTTTTCTAATACCAATGCATTTATTGGACAGATACAAATGTAAAAAAAAAAAAAAAAAACACTTTTCCTTATCATGCAAGTACCTCTTCATATTGGCTTGACTGAGGGACTGGTTGGCTCTTAACAGCCGAAAATGGATGACTGCATGCTAACTGGACTCCCTGTATGGCATTCTTAACGGCTTTGGAGATTGTATCTTCTAGCCCTAATTAAATCAAAACAAACGGAGAACAATTGTGTTGATAATTATAATAATGCTAGTATTATAACATTATTACGATGTTAAAATTGTTAATAGTTACTGCAAATGCCACCCTCTTACCCTCTTGCAGTTGTAAATTCAGTCTCCTTAGGCGTCTTATCTCCCTGTCCTTGTCTTTTAATTTGTCTTCAAGCTCCTTCAAGTCATTTCTGTAATCTGTCTGTGAGTAGAGGAAAAGACAATGATGTAGAGTATGACGTTTTTTAAATTAATGCAGAACTTGGATTGTGACTTGAGTTGTCCAAGATGTGATATAAGCTAAATGTTGGTGCCTCTTCATATTTTGTTGATCTTGTGGAGGTGAGTGTAGATTTGTTTAATGTCTCTTACCATGCACATATCTGAAAGACATCTGTTATCACATAACATGGATGATTTGAAAACAAAAGGTTCTAATGAAAAATACCTGAAAATTTGTTTTTTAATAAAGTTTAGCAAATTTGAGGTCTAAGTACTTTGGTGTGCTAGTTTATGTCACAGTGGCACGCCAAAAATGGTTGTGTTAGACCCTCAATTAGAGCCCAGCTAAAAAGTGATGCCATTGACAATTTTACAAATTTTAGACTTGAGGGGATGTGTAATATTGCCAGTTAAAATAATTGATTAAGTATCAATAATAGCAGGCAGAAAAGTACCTAAAATATTCTTTTAGGAGGATTAATAAATTATCACACTGAACAAAAGAACATACTGAATCTCAATAATCCAGTCCTATTTTTGCCCCAACAACTCATACTCAGTATAGAACATACCTTGTAAAGTATGACCTGGCTGAACTGGGTTATGTTATCAAAATAAATGAACAAAGATAAATAAGTAAAAATAAATAAATAAGTAAAACGTTTCCTTGATTGTGTTTTTAATCATCTGTTAACAGTGTTATACTTGCCTTTGGCCGTTTTGGAGTCATGTACATGCCTTCCACTGTCTAACAAAACAAGTTAGAAAGAAAAGTAGAAAAGTATATTTAAAAGACACAAAACAGTATAATCTCCTAAATGAATATGGGATGTATACACTAAGGTTTGTAAAATATAATATTGATAAATTATTTGTACATTCTGAAACAATCAAATCCATTTAAATGACTATCAATTAAATAGATAAAATGACGATGAGAGTGGAATGCACACATTTACCTTCTGATCTGTCTCCTCTTCATCATCAGAGGAATGAGTTTCATCCTGATAGTACTGACAAATGCATTAAAGAAAAGTAAAGATACTGTGACAGTACAGAGGGAAAAATAAAATTAGTGGTACATAATAACAGAAATGTCTAAAATAGGACCAAACCGAGTAGCTCTGCTCTCTAGTGATACCAGGGCACAACTTTATTGTGGGTGCACCACTCATATGCACACAAGAGAAAACAAAAACACTTTCATAATTTTTAAAGAAGATTAAACTTTCAATCCTGCCAAAATTACCCATATTTATTAATAATGTAACATACCTTTGTTTTTGATGGTGTAGTTCCATTTAACTTAATCCATTTTGCCTCTTCCTTTCTTATTTCCATGAGACTCTGTTTTCGAATTCAAAAGAACAGTGATTGTACAAGTGTTAAAAGCTGAATATTCTCAGGTTAATCAAGCCACTTCTGAAAATCTTCACTGAATGGCAATTTCTCAGTCCAGAATGGTCCTTATAATCATCACCGTGTTTTCTTTCGGATGAACACTGAAGTGGAACTTAATTAACCAATAAAGGTAAGAATATTTTATTATCTTTTTCTCATCTGTTGAATGTATCCTGATAAAATCTGACCCGTTTTTGTAATTTGATCAGTCTGGAACATTGCACACATGCCAAATTTGGTAAAACCTCACCACTGATAAAGGATTTATGTGTCAGATTTCCACAGTATGTCATTGCGATGGTTACGTTTCCAGTGGGCGTGTCACGTGTCCTGTCATTTCAGAATATACGTCAGAGTAGCATACATGCGCATGCTCGCACAATTACTCCATCCTCTGAGCTTTCAGTTTAGCATAGCTACGTTTCTGCCGACAAAAGGTAAGGGACAACAAAGTATTGTTTTCAGTGATGACTACGAAACTACTCAATTAAAAATGCATTTACACAGTTAGTAGATATACGGTTTGTATTTCTAGAGCATTTTTAAAATGCATGGCTGTCTTAATGCAGAGATGGGAATTGTGGCTTCAAGTCATCTCCATCATGCCATGTAATTATTCTGCTCAGCCACGGAACCAGGTTAATTCACTGTGCTGAGTAGAATCACCAGGTTCAGTGGCTGAGCAGAACAACTATTTGGCATGGAGATGACTTGAAGCCACAATTCCCATATATGTCTTTATGTACAATGAACAACTGAAACGTTTATTTATTGAATGTAAAACTTTGTCTGTGGCAAAGCGGGGGAGCACACGGCGGTATCCGTGTTTTTAAATGCTACATGTGACTTAAACATATTCGTACACTTTTAGCAGCTCAGTGAGCTGTTCATTAAAACTACTATATTCAACCTGCATGAGTGGAAACACAAATGCGACAACTTTCCGTTTCATGCTTTTCCACGTTAACTACGCCCACCTCGTATATCCTACCAGTGGCACAATACTTATCTGTGATCCAAGAGGAGAAGCTCTGCTCTACTGAAGGCTAACCGTACCAATGTCGATCCTTCAGCCAGTAGAGCTTCTCCTCTTGGAGCTTGGAGAAGAATTGTGCGATTGATAGGATATGGTACGTTCCAGTTGTTCTCTGAACTCGTTTTTCCCGACCTGGGAATCACGTTTTGAATTCGTATTTTCCGAGCTCTTTTTTATTTATTGACTATAAGCAATATTAGTTTTAAGTATTTAACTTACCAGTTCACAACTCGGAAAAACTGCAACATGTCGTCATGTCCGCCTAAGTTATCTCGGAAAAACGAGTTCTGAGAACAACTTGAACACACAGTAGCCCAAAGAACGAAGTCATTTTGTTCTCATTGACAACAGGAAAACAATTATCGCTAATACTGTGAATAATAGGTACAAATAATACATTTTGTTTACAACGACTATGCTAATTATATTACTCCATATTAATATGATTTACTTACCGTTTACGCTGAGTATCTGTGCCGGATAAGTTTTCCACCCGTTTTTCGGAGGGTTTAGTCCAACCACACCATGTTCCACCAATCCAATCCTTTTTGGGTCACGTAATATTTTTTTGTCCCGAACATATTTGTCCAACCCCACACTTACTTTGTTTTCCTTAACCCATTTAATCAGAACATACATTGGCTTTCCTTGATGGGTTTTCAGTCAACTAAACGTATGATTTACCTTAGCAACAGGTTGTCAAGGGACATACGAGCCAATCAGATTTTTCACGCGCATCCTTTCTAGCATGTATTTTCCTTAGCAACAGCTAGCCAACTGACAGCCAGCCAGAGCCAATCAGATTTTCCACGGGCATCCGCTGACCTACAGTGCTTTGGTGTACAAGGACGCTACCATTGACTACTTGCCTCAGCAGCAGGCCGTCAAAACAGAGCCATTCAGTTTTTGCTAACTTTTAGCTTTCATTTGGCACCAAATTGTTGGGTGCAAGTATAGACTTAGCCAAAGCTATTCCAAAATGGAACCATCTTGTAAGAAAAGGAAGCTATACAGAAGATATTTGCGAGATGGCAGCGTCCCTTTACCCCGGACGACAAAATATCGTATGGAGAAAACTACTAATGGTACATGAACAGATTCAGCTAAGTTTATTTAGCTATTCAGTCTGCTGTATCCTGTCAAGACAAAAAAATATATATATATGGTCATCCCACTGCTTGTAATTTAAATTAATGTGGGAACTTTATGTAGGCATGTTTACTTAGTTACAAATTTGTACATGCAACTAAAAAAGCTAATATAATTCTCTATTCCAGATCCCAATGCTGATGGAGACAGGTAAATAAATGTACCAGTAACGGTTAATAATTAAGTCATTATATGTCCTGCACATTTATGGATGTTCTAAAGATATTCAGATTGATATGTTCATCCAAATTTGTTATAAATTGCACTAACCAATTCCCATACAGCTCTGATTATGACTCCATTGAAGAATGCAAAGTTTTGAATCATCCAGAGGTAAGATCACATTTGTATGCTGAATAATCATGATTGCAACTGTATAAGTTTGATATAGTTTTGGAAATACCTACCAATTCATTTTTGTATGAGTTGGTGATTGAAAAAATTTGATATGTGCCAAATATGCATAAATACTCTTATAGTGGGGAAGCAGTGGTCAAACATAACATGAGGGGAGTTTTCTTGAGCCAAGACAGGCTCCTTTAAACTGTTATTTTCTTTAAGTTAGAGACAGTTTGTTGGGGTCAAGGGGAATGACAGAGTGGGGGTTCTATGTCCATTTAGTTAGTGTTTGTATTAAAGTGAGTGGGTGTGTGTGTGATTGCTTGTATATTTTTTTGAGATGCAAAACTGCGGTTTTTCATTATGTAAAGCACTTTGTAAAGCTGTTTAGTCTGAAAAGTGCTTTATAGATAAAGTTTGATTTGAAGACAGAAAACATTGGTCTTCAGATTAATCCATTATTGATATAAAATAAATGCTGTCCTGTTTGTTTGTTTTTAGCATCGCACTTGGCACGCTCTAGAAAGCAGTGATGCTGAAAAGGGAAGGATAAATGATGTATCTGAAAAAGTAAGGTCACTCAGTCTTTATTTTGTGTTCATTGTCATGATGCGGCCTACATTTAAACAGCATGTTTAACTTATGCTCTCTTATCTCCACGGCAGTCAGTCTTTGACCCCATAGATGGAGAAAGTGATGGCACAGATGGAAATCTGGACTTTAACTTTGAAGTGAGTTTACATTTTTAACTGCTTAACAACTCAAATTATAAACTGGTTTGTAAATGCATGTCATGCCTTCTGCCATGTACTCAAAATTACCATCAAACGAGAGATGAAATATGACCATGAAGCTTACTTTTGAGGTAGCTATATTAACTTCTTTTTCAGCATTCCAACAAACACTTTGTATATGGCAGCGATGCTGAAGAAGAAAGGCAGAATCTCGAATCTGAAGAGGCATGTCAATTTTGTTATCTTTTCATGTCAGTTGTCATTATAATGATTAAGATTAAATACTACTATTGTTACTCTGGTCTTTTCTCTTCCACAGTTATTCTTTGAGGAACCCACATGCAGAGACATTGATGACAATACTGTCCCAGCTGTCTCCTTTGCAGTGGGTTTGCATTTCATTGTTTAACAGCTAAAAACTTATGGTCAAAGTCTATATTTGGTTTTGTGCATGCACTGTGAATTTTAAACCATGACTGTAATAGGTCCCTGATTAATAATGTTTTGAAATATCAGATATTTCATAAGGCTAAATACAGGATTAGCTTTTACTTATTCATTCATTTATTCATTTAGCAACTGATCGGCAACGCAGAAGATCGTAGTGATGCTGGAAAGGGGAGGCTGAGTGACGAAGCTGAAGAGGTAGGTTCACTGATAATATAATTTATAACATAGCAATTAAGAATTAACTCTGTTTTGAGCTATGCATTTCTCCTCTTCCACATCAGTCCATTGATGAGCACGTAGAAGGGGACAGTGATGCAACAAGTCAATATTCAGACTTTGAGGTGGGCTTTTATTTTGCAAAGAACTTGTTTCCAAATTGTATTTGTCTCATTTAACTTCAAAGTCCCATTCCTGCTTAAACTGTATACATTGAAAGACGAAACTCTCTAGTCTTAAAACTGACTTTTTTGATGGCGCAATGACATCAATTGTGGGCATTTCTGGAGCCGTCACTGTCCAGCAGCGTGCTGAAGCTGAGAAACCGCACTACACAACTTTTTCTTCTGAGACGCTGCATCAGTTGAAGCTAAGTTTTGCTTTAAGCACCACGTCAAATGCAGATATAAACACACCAGATGTCTTAAACATGCACCATGGATGATTCAGCAAAGAAACGCGAAAAAAGACATTTGGAAGAGTAGAGGCAAAAGAGAAAAGGAAAGAACAAAGCATAAGAAAAAAGTCAATATAGGGCGGACTTTATGTCTGTGCATGTAGGATGCAAGGTGGATGCTGAGTTAGCTATTCACAGAAAATCTGACAAAGTTCTGTTGTATGTCTTTGAATCACCTTAAAACAATTGTAGATATTTACTACAGCTATTTTTATGTAATAAGGATATCAGATTTTTTTTGTTTTGTGTGTGTGAATCTAACCTGCTAAGTTAACACAATTTTTGGATAAATAATTTCTTTGAACTAACTTGGACTACACGGTGGTGTTGTGGTTAGACCGCAGCCTTATAGGAACAAGGGTCGTTTGTTCGGGCCTTGACTGGGGAGGGGTTCAAACGGGGACCTTGCTGTGTGAAGTTTGCATGTTCTCCCCGTGTATGCGCTTTCCAAAGACATCCATGGTGGATTAATTGGTCAGTCTATATTCTCCCTAGGTGTGTGTGTGTGCGTGTTGGAGTGGTTGTTTGGTTCTCTTTGTTGGCCGGTAGGGTAAACCCTGGACTGGCGACCTGTCTCTTGCCTGCTAAATACGGGGATAGGATCAAGCCCCCGCCGACTCTTTAATGGATTAAGTGGTATAGAAAATGGAGAGATGGGATTTCTTTGAACTAATAATAAAAATAACTAAATGTGTCTTCTTTACATCTTTGCAGGACCCTCTCAACAGTCACGTAAATGATGATGGCAGTTATAGTGGACAGGACAGTTCTACTTCTGACTCTGAACAGATGGTATGATCATGTTTATTGTCAAGCATTTCTATGCCTTACAAGAACGAACAGGTTTTGGATAGATGTTCACAGTGAGAGTACAGTGATACAATATGGGATAGTTATATATTTGATATTACCAAATACTTTCTTACTGAAAGTTTTAAAGATGGATTTGAAAGTGAGTGCAGTTTTGTATTATTATGAGTTCAGCATGCAAAGTGTTTGATAAAGAGGCTGTAAAAGAAAAAGCTTGATTTATCTTTGTCTCAAACTGTGGAAATAGTTATAACAGATCTTTGTGAATCTCAGAGACTGGGAGAATTCAGGGTTCCCACGTGTCCTGGAAAACCTGGAAAATGACAGATCAATGTTCAAGTAATAGAAAACACATGGAAAATGGGAAGAAAAGTAAAATGTCCTGGAAACGTTGGAGTTGTCCTGGAAAATAACTTACCCTCCTTGTGGATGAACACAAACGGGTTAACATTTTACGCATGAACGGGCAATATTGGGCTGTAGCGCTAGTCTGCTTTCATTTCTGCATCTAGCCGGCACAGCGCCCCACGTGACGCTACCAGCCAATCAAAGTGCATACTCCCTTAGAACAGTTCTGCTTCCCAATGTTTCCATCTGTGTTTGTTGCTAATTTTAACGATTTTTCAGACCCAAATAAGGATTTATTTCGCCAAAGAAGTACCAAAACTAGTTTGGTTCAAGAGTGTTGCTATGTTGCAGTATATTGAGTGAGACGTTTTTTTCCCTCTCTCTGCTGAGTGACAGAGGAGCAGCGGAGAGATATGGGTGTGTCATCACCAGTGACTGGAGATATACGGACAGCTTCTCCGCCTCGTGTGTTTAAAACAGAATTGAAGCCAAATAGGAAGTTACTATCATCAAATTTTTTAATCAAGATTAAATATCATCTAACTGATGAGATTTGAAAAGGTATCTTGCAAACAATAAGTACTACTTATCTCTGAGATTTAGAAATAAAAAATTTTTCAGGTTCAATATGATTGTGGTCCTTACGGGAGATATTAGCCTAGTCATCTACCCTGGATCTTGTTTCCAGATGACTGGACTAACCTAAAATGACTGAAACGACAAAATGGAGTTAAGCATCTAACTCTGAAATAAGCATTAAGATGTTTATGTGGTTTGAACAGTAAGTATAATATATAGGATATAAAAAAGGTTTGAAAAGGCTAAGGTATGAAAAGTAGGCCTAATTTATTGAGTAAGCAGTAAAAAACATTGTTTTATTTACAAAGTGTTTTATCACAACTCCTATTTTTAAGTTTCATATAACATGAGGGAAGTAACATGAATCCTTTTTTTCTTTTTAGATAAATGATGAAATGATGAGATCTCCAATGTACAAAGGAGCATCTGTTACTCTGGGACAAACAATCCTACTTCTGATGACATTTGCAGCAACGGTTGGATTAACACAAGATGGTCTGCAGAAACTTCTTGAACTTTTGATTGTGATTTTACCCCAAGATTCCCTTTTGCCACCAACCAAGTATCTTTTCAAAAAGCTTTTCAAAACAGGAACATATGAATTGCATGTATATTGCCCCAGCTGCTTTGGTAATTTGGAAAATGATGAATGCAAGACCTGTCATCAAGTTTTTGACAAAAATGAGCTAACTAAGAATGGTATTTTTTTCTGTACCTTGCCACTTATCAACCAATTAAAACATGTCCTAGAAAATTTAAATCTTGGGAAATTATTGAACTATAAAAACGAAAGGGCAACAAGCTCTGACACAATTTCAGACATTATGGATGGGAAACTGTATGAGCGAATTGCTAATGAGTCCAATTTAAAAAAAGATTATTCTTTTAGCTTTACTTTTAATACTGATGGTGTACCTATCTTTAAAGCTTCATCTTTTTCTATCTGGCCGTTGCTATGTTACATAAATGAGCTTCCTCCGAACATAAGGAAGAAGCATATGTTTTTAACAGGACTTTGGTTTGGTGTAAAACGGCCAGCTATCCCCACGTTTTTTAGACCATTTATTAGTGATATGAAAGCTCTTGGTTCCAAAGGTTTTGAATGGCGTTTAAAGGGTAAGATTATAAAATCCTATGTATATGCTATAATTTGTTCATGTGATAGTGTGGCACGAGCTTCATTACAGAATATTAAGCAATTCAATGGAAATTTTGGTTGCAATTGGTGTCTTCACCCAGGTGACAGACTTCAGAAAGGTAAAGGATATGTCCAAGTATATCCTTATCAAGAAGAAATTACAGAACGCTGTCACCAAGCTATGATTGAATGGGGAAGACATGCAACAGTTAGTGAAACTTATGGGGTTAAAGGGCCAACACCTTTGATGTCACTTCCTTTTTTTGATATTGTGTCTGGATTTATTGTTGATTCTATGCATTGCATTGATCTGGGGGTGATGAGAAAGTTGTGTATCTTGTGGTTTGACAGTTCCTACCATAAAGAGCCTTGGTACATTGGAAATCAAATTAATGCGTTAGATAGAAAAATTAAACGTTTTCAGCCTCCATCCAACATAACACGATTACCAAGATCTATAACTACCAGAGCCTATTGGAAAGCATCAGAATGGCGAGCGTTTCTTTTGTTTTATGCTCCTATTGTGTTGAAATCCATTCTTCCAGGCAGATATTTTTCACACCTCCTTCTTTTATGCCAGGCCGCTTATGTCTTACAAACCACATCTATCAGTCAACTGGAGCTGTTCTATGCATCTCAACATCTAAATGAGTTTGTTCACAAATATGAGACCTTATATGGTAGATCACATATGACGTACAATGTCCATATTCTTCTTCATCTTAGTGACAGTGTCAGAAACTGGGGGCCTTTATGGTGTTACAGTGCATACAGTTTTGAAGGATGTAATGGCACTCTGTTGAAACTTTACAATGGCACTCAGTCTGTGCCCTTACAGATCGTAACATCTTTTCTTTTACTAAAACATGTGGAGAGCATCGGTGAGAATATGATGTCAAATGCACAACCAAAAGTAAAGCGGTTGTTTGACATAATGATAGAGGGATATAAGACAAATAAATATGCAAGGAGATTGGATGACACTGTGTTCTTTGGTCATGGTATATTTAAAACTTTAAATATACATGAAAAGGATGCAGTTGAGCAACACCTAGGACACCCTGTAAGAGATAAAGCTATGTTTTATCACAAAGCAGTCAGCAACTCCCAGCTGTTTTTGAGCATCCATTACAGAAGGAAACTTAAGAGGGACAACACTTTGGTCAGGATATCTGATGGTAGCCTTTGCCAGATAGTCTCCTTTGTTAATGTGAGGAGTTATGCTGGTTGTGAGTATCCATTGTGTCTTTTGAGAAAGTGTGTTTCCAAACCAACCTTATTTCATCCAGCCTACTTTGGTGAATCTAGGTGCCAGATTAAGTATATTATGTCGGCCCCATGTGAATTTTGTAACTTGATTGCTTTAGAGATGTGCCAGCTATCACAAAAATGTGTAGCATATAGAATGGAAAATAGCTATGTAATCTGTTTACTGCCTAACAGTTTAGAGCGGGATTAAGAACTCACTTCTCAGTGCCTGGGTAGATTATTATAATATTCAACTGGTTCAAGAATGCATTCTTGAACCAATTACAACAGGTAACTCCAAACAATTACAATTCCAACTTGAAATGTAATAGTACAGCAGATAACTATGAAAATTGTGATTTAAAAAAAAAATTTTTTTTTAGAAACATGAAAATTCTACCATAGTTAGATTATACAATGTGTATAATTTTGACCGCCCTACAAACACAGCGCAGGCGCACGGCGGGAAATCCGGCAACAAACTTGTCTGTGGAACTTTTATAGTCTGTGAGAGGGATGTAGTTTAGTCTGTATAACATACAGACTGTTAATTTGGGCTTAAAAAAACAAATAACAGCCCCCCCCGATATAATTTGAAAAACTGAGTATTTAAATAATTTGATTGTAATAATTAACACTTGGTGCGTAATGAACTCTGCTGCTTCTGAAGTTGTGAATTGACGCTATATAAATAAAAGTGAATTGAATTGAATATGGGCAAATACCTGAAGCAGATCTACCACCGTTGCTAACTACCGACTGTTGTTATATTTAACAAGTACTCAGACAATTACAGACATTTCTGTAAAAAAGAGAGCAGTGAGGACTCCAGCTACTTTTTTGGGTGTTATTGGACACCGACATGAAAGCATGTTTCATTCTTATCAATGAGAAGCTGCCGTTGATCCCTTCCATTACCTAAAGCACGCGCACGACCCCAGTGTTCTGTTGAAATAAGCGTTCCTGTTAAAGGGTGTGTTACATGGTTTGACCGCATAGATACTTATTTGAAATACTTATTGCAACTGTCCCTAAATGGCTATTTTACTTCATCGTATTACTGAGAGCAGGTAATTAAATGTTTTTCAGTTGTCATTTGACTGAATTGTGCCTGCAAGGTTTTTGTATTTCCCTCTTGAAAGAGTATAAATTAAATTAAATTGTCTAAATTAAGGTAATTTTTATTGGTGATCAGCACTTTGGCTGATCGGTACGGTGATCGGAAGCATAAAACCTGACCGGAGCATCCGAAATATATGACACTTTTATGACACTGCTGTTTTTGGTTCCAACGTTGGGCATTTTTTATTCTTATTGATGGCCATTTTGGATTTGACCTCTCCTGGGCCTCAGAGGTCAAATCTGGCTTCCCTCCACATTGAAAATAAACGTCATGCTATGAACTAACACTGACAGATGTTTCATGTTTCTTTCAAAAAGTGTACAATTTCCCATTATTTCCCATGATTTCAGAGAATAACTATAATAATAATAATATTATTGGGTTTTATTTTTTTTATCAAAGTCTGGACTTGGAATGTATAAAGTGGAAAATGTATATATTTCAAATGTGCTAAATGTTGCTTTTTTGTTGCTTTATTCATAAAACCTTTGTCCCTGCAACCAGTCTCTGATAAAATATACATTTTGTATATATTCTGTAGTGATTTCCAGGAAATTTGACCATTATTACTGTAGGATGGACTCAAACAATATGTTTGTTTTTTTTTCTTCCCAATTCAGTTATTCTTCAGATTGATTGCTGTTATATTGTTCCATTAGCCTACAGTCATTGATTATTGGCAAATATGTTAAACTGTGTTTATTTACACTGTTGTATTTGTACGTTTTAATATGGAATTATATGATAGAGGGAGACTTGTTTTGCAACTGACTCCTTGCAATGTGGACAATGCTACCCTGTTATTGTTATTTGATTCTCAATACAATCTTCATGTCATGAAAAGACCAGTGTCAGGATTTCATATTTTGGTAGTCATTCTTCAGTATTTGTAACTTTTGAAATTTAACTGTTTTATATCTGTTTTTAGATGTCTTATCTTGCAAATATGTCTAACAATATTCCTTTGCTTCTTTTTTTAGATTTAGCATTACTGCAATTGCTAATAATGTTTGAGTGATACTTTTAGAAATGTTATAATTTTTGCAACTAGTAATGTTTTTTAACATAATATAAGAGTCATAGGAAAGGGCTATTCAACTTTAATTGTAGGTGGGCCAAATATGAAAATTACAGAAGGCTTGTAGGCCAAAGTCAATAATTTTATTTAAAAAGCAATTTTAAGAAACATTTCTAACCATAAGTTTTCTTATCCAAGGTTTTCCGCAGTGTTCTTCAGTCAGAAAAGCAGTTTACTGCTATTGCACACAGGTGAAACCACTTTTTCAGCCAAATCAATGTTTATGTGGCCGAGTTACCCACTCCGTTCTGCGTTGCCGTAGTTACCTATTGATCGTTTATATAAACCAGCAGACTACTACTACTGGTTTATGAAGTTCAGTCTCAAACCAATTCTGATATAGGTTTGATACTTACACATTTTATTAATACAAGTCAAACTGAGTTACTGGCAGCTTTTAGCGGGCCTTAAAAAGATTCAAAAGGGCCTTATCTGGCCCAGGGGGCTCTAGTTGAATAGGTCTGTCATATGTACACAGCAAATAATGACGTGCAGTTATGGAAACATTTGTAGAACATGTAAAAGCAAAAAGTAAAATAACTGTTGGCTATGTGGATAACATGTGAATCACATGTTATCCACATGTGAATCACATATGTCAACCACGCGTGGATAACATGTGAATCAGATGTGGATAACATGTGCTTCACATGTGCTTTACATGTGAACCACATATGTCAACCACATGTGGATGACATGTGAATCACATGTGGATAACATGTGAATCACATGTTATCCACATGTGAATCACATATGTCAACCACGCGTGGATAACATGTGAATCAGATGTGGATAACATGTGCTTCACATGTGCTTTACATGTGAACCACATATGTCAACCACATGTGGATGACATGTGAATCACATGTGGATAACATGTGAATCACACGTCTATCACATGTCAATTACATGTAGGAACTGTGACCACATGTGGTCACATGTGGTCACATGAATTTCACATGTGACCACATGTGAAATTCATGTGGTTTTTCTGTAAG